>ML357392.1:0-24652 GCA_005239505.1 Nicotiana paniculata | reverse complement strand
GGGGGGGGGGGGGGGGTGGAAAGGGCCCTGACATATGGACGATGTCGTTCCTTGTTTGTTCGTGAGACCGGGTGATCCCTCCTTACACTATATCTTCATCCTTTACTTGGCTCGACCTGTAATGAGACGAGCAGTCGAGTTGGTTCGTTGAGGTCTTTGTCATCTGCTCAAACTTAGGCACAGTAAGCATTGTGGATTTCATCCCAAGTGGTTGGAGGATACTTCATTAAATGACTCATCAATTTTTTGCTCGCTCTTGAACCCTCTATACTCAACCCGGTCAGAAAGGCCGCGACTGCCATCCTTTCGAACACATTTGGTAGGTTCATCCTTACCTTGTTAAATCGGGCGAAGAAGTCCCTCAGTCCTTCTCCCAAGGACTTCTTGATGGAGAAGATGTCTTTCACTCTTATTTTGTCTTTCTTGGCTCTAGCATGTGAGATTATGAACATATCAGCCATTTATTCAAAGATTTCTATGGAGCGGGCTGGTAGCTGTGAGTACCACGTTAATGCCCCTCTCGTAAGGGTTTCACCAAATTTCTTCAGAAAAATAGAGGACACTTGTTCCTTAGTAAGGTAGTTGCCCTTCATGGCGATGACATAATGAGTCACGTGATCTTCAGGGTCAGTCGTTCTGTCGTATATCGTGAGATATGATGGCATTTTGAAGGTCTTTGGTATGTCATACGGGGCTGCTTCCTCGCTATACGAATGCTCAATGAATCTACCGGCGTCCCTCTTTGGCAATAGCTTAGGGGCTCTTGGTGTTTTGTCGACTCGTTCTTGGTGTTCTTTCATTTGATCTTTAAGCGCTTTATTTTCATTCTCCACATCCTCTTCCTATTTAGAACATCCGCGAGGACGCTGTCACCTGCATTGTTAGTAACATTGTGAGTTATACCTGGTGTTGAAGGGTCTGGTTGGTCGCGCTGCTCGGCTGATCGTTGCACTGTATGGGCTCTTGCCGTGTCTATGGTCGTGCATGGAGAGAGTTTGTTGAGAACGCTTACTAGTGTATCGGTCAACCACGCTTCGAGGATATTTTTCATGGCATGTGGCGTCTCTTCTTCTGGTGGACGTGGAGTCCATTTTCCATTTTGTTTTGTTATGCTACAATGGGGGGAGGCGACCCCTCGCGCCTAGGGGAGGCGGTTGGTGTCACGTCATTGCCTAGAGTTTTGCAACTCTCACTGATAGCGTTCATGACGTTGCCAGAAGTCACCTGTCACTCTAGTCCTATCTCCTTGGTTACCTGCCATGTAGGTTTTTGTATGTGCAAATAAAGATAAGGATCTTGTGGTTTGATAGGTTAGGGATTCACGTAAGTGGTATATCTAAAAGACACTAAAAATTAGCTAAGAAATCCCTGCAGATGGAGCCAAACTGTTTGACTCAAAATACAGATCTCGATTCAACCAATTAGATTTAAATAAAAAGAGTCAATCATAGATAATATTAATATCTGAAAGATGAGATAACTGATTTTTAATAAAATAATATGTGCATGTTAGGACGGATGACAATAAATATGAATAATGTCAATAATATGTAATGACTCAAAGGGAGTGGGATAACATTAACTAACAATAAATAGGAATGGATGGTATTTATGTAAATAAGAGCATATGAGTTACCCGAAAAAGGTGAGATCTGTTGATATTCCTTCTGACAATGATGAATGATTGATGAGCATTTGAATATTCATGTGGTTCTTGGATCAAGTGAAAAAGTTATATAAGAATCCTAGTGTAACAACCCGATATATCGTTACGTAGAACTTGCATTTTTATTACTATTCTTGACTTGTAATAGGTTGGTTATTCTATTATTGATGTGTTAGAGTCGATAGGTTTGAAATCGGAATGGTTAAATGAGAATTCAGTAACTTAGTCTTTAAAAGATAGCCTTGTAATGGGAAAAGTCAACTGAGAGTTGACTCATTTGTAACGACCTCGGAATGAAAATTTTATGGATCAGATAGCTTCGTTAGGTTATTTGGGACTTAGGAGTGTGCTCGGAATATTTTTGTGATATTCGGTGTAGAATTAGGCTTGAATTGGCGAAAGTTAGTTTTTGGTGATTTCTGGTCGGCAGTGGAAAAAAGGCTATCGGAGTCAGAATAGAATTCCGGAAGTTGGAACAGGTTCATAATGTCATTTTGGACGTGTCTGCAAAATTTCAGGTCAAACGGAGTTGATTTGGATAGTTTCGGCATCATTGGTGAATTTCAGAAATTTCAAAGTTGTTAGGCTTTAATCCAATGTAAATTTAGTGTTTTGATGTTAGTTTTGGTGTTTTGGGAGTGCAAATAATTTTGAATGATGTTATGGAATGTGTTGGTAACATTGGTTGGGGTCCCGAGGGGCTCGGGATCGATTTCGGTTGGTTAACGGGCATTTTGGACTTAGAGCAATTCCTGGTTTTCCTGGTGTAAGTGCAGCAGATTTTTACTCGCTGCATTCGCGTGAAGGGAGTCGCGATCGCATAGAGAATTTCGAGAGGGGGTAGGATTCACACTCTACGATCGCATAAGTGGGCTCGCGATCGTAGAGGTCAAGCAAGGCAGGCATCGCGATCGCGTTAAGGGGATTGCGATAGAGTAGGGATAAGGCAGGAGCGTGGGGGTGAGGTTGATTGGTCTTCGCAATCGCGTGGGGTTGAAGAGTGGTGCTCCGCGATCACGACAGGGAGTCCGCGATCGCACTAAATAAATCACTGGGCATAATTACTTAAACCCTTCCGCGACTTAACCCTTATTTTACACCATTCTTGTACGGCAAAGAGCTCTTTGGGGGGTGATTTTGAAGAGGGAAATTCTTGTTCTTCATAGAGGTAGGGGATCTAATCATTAAAACTCGATTATGGGTGATCATAGAGCATAAAACCAGTGTAAATTCATGGAAGAACAGTAGAAAAATTGGGTTTTAGGGCTTGAGATTAAGAGACCTTTAGGGATCGATTTGAGGGGTCAAACGAACTCCGACTTTGGTATTCTTTATATGTACGGAATCGTGGGAGGATGAATAACAATTTTCTGTCAAAATTTCTGAGTTTCAGGACGTGGGACCGGGGATGGGTTTTGACTAAATTCGGATTTTTTGAGCTAAATTGATATTTTTTGATTCGGATTCACACCTTAAGCATAATTTGATGATAAAACTCTGAACTTGGTAGATTTGGAGCACTCGGAGGCCGGATTTAGAGGTAAAGGCACTGCGGAATAATTTTTAGCTAGTTTTGAGATAAGTAACATTTCCAAACTTGGTTCTGAGGGTTCGAAACCCCGAGCTAAATGATTTATGACTATTGTTGAGGTGACACACATGCCAAGTGACGGGCGTGCGGGCGTGCACCGGGTATTTGTGGCCTGACTTATCCCATGGCCTCGCGTAGTGATTATTCCGTGATGATATTTGTGCATCTATTAATGTGGTAATTGTGAACATGTTAGAAATCGTGTTAAGTATAAATGCTAGGCTTCACGCCGAAAAAAGCTGAGACCCGAGTGGTCGTATATTGTTGTCTCATGTTGTGATTATTTGATGTCATGCACTCAGTCCTGTTATAGCATATCATTTCATATCTCAGTCTCAGTATCGTTAATTACATGCCTATTTATCATTGTTTCGGGCTGATGGAGGCCTTTGTGATCCATGTGAGTGATACTGAAGAGTAATGACTGAGTGAGGTCGAGATCCTGTTATTGAGACAGTTATGAGAATGGACTGCACACTGCAGTGATATTTAAATCATGCCTTCGTTGGCTTGATATGGCTCTTGGGCCACTAGGACCCCTCCGGAGTCTTTACACCCCAGTGAGCGCAGTGATGAGGGATGGATCTTCCCTGGGCATGGATCTTGTCCGAAGTGATGAGGGATGGATCTTCCCTGGGCATGGATCTTTTCCGAAGTGATGAGGGATGGATCTTCCCTGGGCACGGATCTTGTCCGAAGAGATATTGAGGGATGGACCTTCCTTGGGCATGGATCTTGTCCGAAGCTTTGTTTATGAGAGGGATGGATCTTCCCTGGATATGGAAATTATCCGAGTGTTATATTCCGGTGATGGATCTTCTCCGTGGGGGCTGGACTGGATTTTTTCTTCAGTACATACTGACCACGGTCACCGGTGTTTATGCATATTCCGGCATGGAACTTCCCTAGGCCTGAGAGCCATATATAGTACTGAGTGGACCACTGTGGGAGAGCTGTGAGCTCTATGTGCATATCCATATTGGTTTCATTCATATATTTTATGATGATATGTAGAGTATACTGGTATAATTGGCATATTTTCTCATCCTGATAAACTGTTAGCATGTCTAAATTCTGCATAATATTTATTGTAACATAATTGAGGTTTGTCCGTCACTATTTATCAGCACAGTTTGGGTTCGTTACTTCTGAGTTGGTGTACTCACGTTACCCCTTGCACTTTGTGTGCAGATCCAGGTACATCAGGACCCGGTAGTGGATTTTGAGCTGCGGTCAGAGTTTCTAGTGAGTTGTCGAGGTAGCAGCTGACGATCGCGACCTCGCCTTCGCTTTCTTTATTCCACCTATTTCATTTATATTTTGAGACTTTTCGCCTTTTCTTTACTTTATGTTATAGTAGCTCATGACTGAGTGTCATCAGATCCGGGGATTGGAGGTTTACATTTAGTTTTCAAATGTTGTTTTAAATTTCAGATTTCTTGATATTATTAATAAATTCGTTTAAAAATCACATTTCTACTGGGAATTGAATTTAGATTAGTTAAATAGGGAGGCTTGCCTCATTCCACGACAGGCGCCATCACGACTCCGGAATTGGGGTCGTGACACCTAGTAAAAAGGTATTTTTGTATATTTGCAATAGGGTCAGATTCTCTCAATATAGTTCATGTGTTTTCTTACAAGTGAATATCTTATGTACCCTATCATTATCTCTTTTTATTTATAGGGAAAATATTTCTAAAAACCCTAATAGTACAGGTGCAGAGACTATCCACTAGAATATTCTCTTTAGTATCCTACCTTAAAACTAGCCGTTATAATTCTGTCTAAGATGTTGTACCTCGACCTTGATCTACGATGACTTCACGACCTTGATCTTCGCTGACTCTTCGACTGCACCCTTCATCACTTCAAGGGCACTTCGACCTGGGGCGGATCTTTGTTGAAATCTTACTGATAATACGTGGCGTCCAATGAAAGTTCGTGATTGTTCGAACATGACATGTATGAAGATGAGAGAAAGAACGGATGATATAGTACGAAATAAGATACGATTTCATATGAACTCAATAACTTTAGTTCAACGTATATATTAAAAAAGGTTTACACTAAGTACAAAAAATAGATTGCCAATCTAATAACTCAAACAGATTTTGATTGAATTTCGAACTTGAACCATGAAGTATTAAGTTTGAAAGATAATATACAAAAAGATTAGCATGTGACGAGAGTGGCTAAATTAATATGCTTGATGCAAATTAATTATTCTAAATATCATGAGAAATACCAATTACGATTTTCATGTTATTTTTCAATATTATAGGTTTTACTTACTACAAATTTTTGCTGTTACAAGTTTCCAGAGTATTCTTCTTCTTCATTCAATTTTAGTGCCATGTTGATCAACTCAAAAGAAAAAAAAATGATAATAGTACAAATACTAAAAAAGTTCTTCGAGGTATGGTATGATGATTAACATGTAACCAAATACAATTTTTTTCCTCATTTGTTATTATTATTACTATTAAACCATTTGTAAGAAAATTTGATTTTTGGCGATGACCTAATTGCCTTGTCCTAAATCTTCTTAGAATTGATTGATTTAATGAAGATTTGAGAATAGCACAGTGAAGTTGTTGGAGAAGGAAATGAACGAGAAGGTTCTAGAGGGCATTCTCCATAGAAAGTAATTTGCAATATATTATTGCAAATCTTAAGAGATACACGGTGTGTTTGGAACGAAGGAAAATGTTTTTTTTTTTAATTTTCCTTTGTTTAGTTGACTTAAAAATTTTGGAAAACATTTTTCTTATGAACTTATTTTCCTCCAAATGGAGGAAAATGTTTTCCCTATCAAGATAAGAGAAAATATTTTTCAAAACTCTTTTCCAACATTCCTCCATTCCCTATCCCCACCAACCAATACCAACCCACCCCCACATCCCCACCCCAACCTCACCCAACTCCACCCCCATTCCCACCCTAAATAAAACTATTATTAGTAATACTTTCTTTTCATGTTATAGATAAAGTATTTTTGTTTCATTTCAATAAATGAATATTTTTTTTTCACAAATAAAAATAATTATTTTAACAAAAAAAGTACTTTCTTTTCAAGATGTAGAAAAAATATTTTCTTTCATTTAAACAAAATGATGTAATAAAAAAAATATTTTTTTTCATTTTAACAAAATGAGTATTTTTTTTTCATGATATAGAAAAAGTATTTTCTTTCATTTCAACAAAATAAGTACTTTATTTTCATGTTGTAGAAAATAGTACTTTCTTTTTCAAATCGAAAAAAGAGTATTTTTTCCAGTTATGGAGCATAAATTTAACGTTATTTTTGCCTAAAAAAGTAAAGCAACACAGTAGTTCCTTTGGGTTTGTGTGAATTTTTAGAAGAATATTAAATTCTTGAAGAAAATAGAGTCATGAAAATGCTGGGTATTTGGGGGAGAGGGGGGGGGAGGGGTAAGGGAAGAGCACACGAAACATAGGGATTTGGGGGAAGGGGGTAAGAGAGTAGCATAAGAAATTATTTTCCTAAAAAATATTTTTTACTCTTTGACCAAACACTAGAAAGTATTTTTCGGAAAAAAATTTTCATTGACCAACCAAATAAGGGAAAATCACTTATTTTCCATTTCATAGAAAACATTATCCTTCATACCAAACACATTCACACTGAGCTAATGATCTATATATACACACACTACAATAGAGCAACTAATTCTATAACTCTACCGCTACTTTCACTGTGCCCAATCACATAATTAGTTATAACTAACTAACTATAAACAAACTAACCCGTCTGCCCTTACGTGTCGGTCATGTGCTCGTTCCTTTCCTCAATACTCCCCTTCTAGTTAGGTTGTGTAAATAGGTTGAGCACTCTTAGCTTGCCCATTAGATATTCATTTTGTGATCTTCTCAGGGCCTTTTTAAACAAGTCTGCTTCTTGATCCTTGGACATCACATACTTTGTTTTGACAATCCCTTGTTGAATTCTATCTCTGATGAAATTCAAGTCTATCTCTATATGTTTCGTTCGTTCGTGGAATATGGTATTTACAACAATTCGGATTTCTTCTTTGCTATCTAGTGTAGTTCCAATGGCAATTCAACCTCTACACCTAATCCTTTGTAGAGTCTTGTTAATCATAGAATTTATGAGACTGCAACAGCCATTCTCTTGTACTCAGCTTCTGCTGAGCTTCTTGATATTGTGCATTGTTTCTTTGATTTTCAAGATACTAATGAATCTCCCAGCTTCATCATATATCCTGTGAAAGACCTTCTGGAGACTGGGCAGATGCCCAGTCAGCATCACAAAAGACTACGAGCTTTGAGGACTTCTTTGAGCTCATTAGTAAACCCAATCCTAGAGCACCTTTTATGATACCTCACAAGTCTTATTGCTGCTTCCATGTGTAACTTCTTTGGACAATACATGAGCTGACTTAGCACATGCACTACATAGAAAAAGTCTGGCCTTATCATTGTGAGATACAACATCTTCCCAACTAGCTTTTGGTATGGCCCTGCATCTGCCAACTTCTCATCTTCTTTCAATTTCAAGTGTTGATCATATTCCACGGTAGTGAATCTCAGATAGTATTCCATTGGTGTAGCTACTGATTTTGATCCTGCCAGTCCAAGATCAGTATCAATTCCATTGTAAATTTTTTTGATTCATCAATATCCCTTCTCTTGATCTGGCTATTTCAATTCCAAGAAAAAATTTCAACTTCCAAAAGTTTTTAATCTTGAAGTTACACTGCAATATGGACTTTGCCTCTAAAATTAGACAATAATAATTCCCAGTTATGATGAGATCCTCCACATATACCAGGATGATTACTAATATGGTCTCTTGGTTCTTTGAAAACAAAGAATAATCAAAACGACTCTACACAAATCCTGAATTGAGCAAAGCCTCAGTAAATTTCAAATTCCATTGTCTTGAAGCTTGCTTCAATCTATAAAGGGATTTATGCAGCCTATATACTTTCTCCCCATGGTTGTGAAATCCTTAAGGTATGCACATGTAGACTTCTTCAGTGAGATCTCCTTGGAAAAATGCATTGTATACATCTATTTGATGCAAAATTCCAGTTGTGTGTTTCTGCCAAATCTAGGACTAATTTGACTGTCACCATTTTGACTATAGGAGAAAAGGCTTCCTAGTAATCTAGCCTTCAATCTGATTATTACCTTTGGCGACTAATCGAGCCTTTATCTCTCAACCTCTCCATTGGCTCTATACATTATTTTGAATAACCACTTGTATCCAATAGGTATCTTGCCTGTTGGTAATCTACTAATGACCAAGTGCAATTTTCTTTGAGGTGAGTCAACTCTTGGGCCATGGTTTCAACCTACTTGGGATCTGCTGCTGCTTCTTCATAGCTCACGAGCTCCTTCAGGCTGGTGATTTTAAAGTGACAAGATCTATACTTGGCTGAAACACTAGCATGGCTCAAGTAGTCTTGCATTGCATACTTGCAAGAGAGTCTGTCAATTGAACTTGTCAACGACCCATTGCACACATAATCCTGCATCTATACAAGTTCCTTCACAGTCCCACCTGATTTCCTGAGCTGGTCTTCTAGATTGGTGGGATAACTGCTTTTGAGGATAGCTCTACTTGCTACTATGCATCTTCAAGGATTGGTGAATGTGATGGAAATGGTGTCTTTGCACCAGATGATGCTTCTTGAGTGAATGTATCTTCAGTTAGAGGAGTTGGTGCTACTGAACCATCATTAGTATGAGCAGGTACATCAGGGCTGCTGGTGGATGGATCTATTACTCTATTGGGAAAAACCTCCAGCTTTCCTTCCTTTCAAAGTTGAAAAGGGAAGATGTGCTCCATGAACTTCACATCCCTGCTAACAAAAAAGTTGTTAGTCAAGATGTTATTGTCATGACCCAAAACTTAGCCTGTCATGATGGAGCCTAACTGATACTAGGCAAGCCAACACTTCAAAATGCTTCCAACACTTTTAAATGAAAAATAAGAATAACACAGGTTTAAATCATCAAAACTCTTAAAACCTGGATAAAAAGTCAAAACCCAATACAGAAATTTCAAACATCAGGATTTCACCGAGTACATGAGCGTCTATACAATACCAGTCTAGAAGTAATGTCTATGAAAGACTAAAACTAAATACATAAAGAGGAAACACATGGAAGGAGAGACAAGGTCTGCGTACGCCGGGCAACTACCTTGGAATCTCCAACAATCAAGTTGCGTAAGGAAATCAACACCCACTGTGACTAGAAGCACCTGGATCTGCACACATAGTGCATGGTGTAGCGTAAGTACAACCACTCAGTAAGTAACAAGACTACGTAATGGACAGAAAGTAGTAACGAGCTTCACAAATATAGCTAAATTACAGAAATTACAACATAGAAAGATATGCATGCTTTCAAATGGACAATTAAGGCCCGAATAGTTAATTCATGTCAAGTTCAATTGAAACATGACATAACATCTCACAGAAATTACATGACAATAATATATGCCAACTGAATTAAAACAGTAATGAAATCAATTGCAAACTCTCAGGGCAGCAGTCACTTAGTCTTCCCATGCACTCCAACCTCAAAGTCACTCATTCCTCATAGTATCTTATTCCACTCAATCGCTCGGCACTCGGCACTCGGCACTCGCACTCAGTAGGTACCTGCGCTCACTGCGGGTGTGCAGAGACTCCAGAGGGGCTCTTTCAGCACAAGCGCTATAACAAGCCAATCATGGAATAAATCAATAAAACATGCCGCAACGTGCAGCCTAATCCCATAAATATCCTCACAAAATCAGGCCCTCGGCTTCACTCAGTCATTAACCTCTCCAGTCTCTCGGGCTCTCAGTAATCATGATAATTAGCCAAACGGCAATGATATAATGTGTCCATAATGAGCAATAGAGACTGAGATGTAATATGCAAGTAAAATTGTGACTGAGTACAAAAAAACAATTTAGTAGACAATTCAACATGTACACGACCTCTGTGGGTCCCTGCAGTACCAACACATAGTCTAAACATGATTTGCAGTTCAATTTCTATAACACATGGAGAATATACGCATAACAACATGTTTTTCAAATATCCAGTTCCATGGAATTGACCAAGTCCTAATTCTTACGGTGCATGCCCACACGCCCGTCACCTAGCATGTGCATCACCTCAAAACCAATCACATAACACATATTATGGGGTTTCATAGCTCAGAACCAAATTTATAACTGTTACTTACCTCAAACCATGCAAATCCCTACTCCAACATGCTCTTGCCTCATGAATCGGCCTCCAAATGCCTCGAATATAGCCAAAAATAGTTCGATACAATCAACAGGAGCTAAAGGAATTAATTCCATAAGAAAAACACCAAGTTATTAATCAAAAGTCAAAAGTTGACTCAAAAGCCGGCACCCGGGCCCACATCTCAAAATTTGATAAAAGTCACAAAACCCGAAAGCCCATCCAACCACTAGTCCAACCATACCAAATTTACCAAATTCCGACCCCAAATCGCCACCCAAAACCCACAATCAAACTCTCCAAATCCCTAGCCTTAAATTCCCGAATTCCACCTTAAATATACACAAACTAGGTGGGAAATTCAATGAGGAAACAAAATTATTGATAAAAAATGAACACAAGTGACTTACCTCCACAAACCCCTCGAAACTCCCCTAAAAATCGCCTTAGACCGAGTTTGAAATGTTAAAAATGATGAAAAATCGTGAACCCTTAAATTTAAGGTTGTGTCCAGCCTTTTCGCTTCTGGGGGAACTTAACCGCATCTTCGATTTTGCTTCTTTAGAAAATCCACCACTTTTGCGGTCCTGCCAAGGCTCCACTTCCTTCGCTTCTGCAATCGTGCTTCCACTTTTGCGGACTCACTTCTGCTTCTTTGGACACTTGTGCCTCTGTGACCCCTTGTGCGCATCTACGATCTTGCAGGTGCAAAATATTCCTCGCACCTTCGGCCACTGCCCCAATCGCTTCTTTTCGCTTCTGCACTTCCATGCTCGCTCTTGCGAGCTCGAACCTGCAATCAGAAATCCACAGGTGTGATTACACCAGCATACCCCTATCTTCAGCAATCTTCCAAACTCCAACGATATGTCAACCATCCGAACTCCACCCGAGGCCCCCAGGACATCAACCAATTATCAACAAGTCCTAAAACACGATTCGAAATTAGTCTAGGCCTCAAATCACATCAAACAATATTAAAAACACGAATCGCACCCCAATTCAAGACTACTGAAACTAAGGAAATTCCAACTTCTTCAAATGACGCCGAAACCTATCAAATCACGTCCGGTTGACCCCAGATTTTGCACACAAGTCACAAATGACACCACGGGCCTATTCAAACTCTTGGATCTCCAATCCAAGACCAGTAACCACAAAGTCCACTCTCGGTCAAACTTCCAAATTTCCACTTTCCGCCATTTCAAGCCTAATTCCACTACGGACCTCCAAATAACAAACCGGACACGCTTCTACCTCCAAAATCACCCAACGGAGCTAACAAAACCATCAAAGCTCCATTCCGGAGTCTTTTACACATAAGTAAATATCCGGTCAACCTTTTCAACTTAAGCTTCCAACCTTCAGACTAAGTATCTCAATTCATTCCAAAACCTCTCCAGACCCGAACCAAATACCTCGGCAAGTCACATAACAACTATAAAGCATAAAATGAGTAGTAAATGGGGGAACGAGGCTACAACTCTTGAAACAACTGGCGGGGTCGTTACATTCTCCCTCTCTTAAACAAACGTTCGTCCTCGAACGGGTCTAGAAACGTACCTGGAGTCTTAATAGGTGTGGATATATTCTCTGCATCTCCAGCTCGGTCTCCCAAGTATCTTTCTCAACCGAATGACCTCTCCACTGCACCTTCATTGAAGCTTTATCTTTGACCTCAACTTTCAAACCTGCCAATCCAAAATGGCCTTCGGCTCTACATCATAAGTCAAATCAGCATCCAACTGAACCGTGCTGAAATCCAAAACATGAGATGGTTCACCGACATACGTTCGGAGTATAGAAACATGAAATACTTGATGTACACTCGACAAACTAGGTGGCAAGGCACGCTTGTAAGCCACCTCTCTGATCCTCTGAAGCACCTCAAACGGCCCACTATACCGAGGGCTCAACTTGCCCTTCCCGAACCTCATAGCACCCATCATAGGTGAAACCTTGAGCAGTACCTTCTCCCCAACCATGAAAGAAACATCATGAACCTTCCTATCTGCGTAAATCTTCTGTCTAGACTTCATTGTGCGAACCGATCCTAAATCAATTTAACTTTTTCCAAAGCATCCTGAACCACGTCAGTACCCAATAGTCTAGCCTCACCCAGCTCAAACCAATCCACCGAAGATCGACATTGTCTCCCATACAAAGCCTCATCCAGAGCCATCTGAATTCTTGATTGGTAGCTATTGTTGTAGGCAAACCCCGCGAGCGATAGAAACTGATCCCAAGAACCCCCAAAATCAATGACACAAGCGCGTATCATGTCCTCCAATATTTGAATAGTGCGCTCGGACTATCCATCCGCCTGAGGGTGAAATGTTGTACTCAACTCAACCTGGGTGCCCAAATCTCGCTGCACGGCTCTCCAAAACCACGATGTAAACAGCGTGCCCCGATCTGAAATGATGGACACTGGCCCACCGTGAAGGCGAACAATCTCGCAGATGTATATCTCAACTAACCACTCTAAGGAATAAGTAGTCCCAACTAGAATGAAGTGCGCGGACTTGGTTAGCCGATTCACAATCACCCCAAGAGCATCAAACTTCCTTGAAGTACGTGATGCAATCCTAAAGAGCAGACCACAGAATATTGCCTTTCGGCCGCAGTTCTAAATCTGCGGACCGCAAAAAAGTTGCTTTGCGGCTGCATTTCAGAATTGTGCGGTCGTAGAACTCCATCTCCTGCCAGATGAAGAAATCTACGGACTTGACATGGAATTGTGCGGACGCAAAACCTAATTTTGTGAAACTCATCTATTTATGATAGGATAAATTCCATGTGTGGACACACAATTCCATGTGCGTTCCTCAGATTTATTCATCTGGCAGGAGCTGGAGTTCTACGGCCGCACAATTGTGAACTCCGGCCGTGAGACAGTTTTTCTGCAGTCGCAAATTTAGAACTGCGGCCGCATGGCATTCTTCTTCGGTCTGCAATATTAGGATTGCATCAGGTACTTCTAGGAATTTTGATACTCTTTGGGTGATAGTGAATCGGCTAACCAAGTCCGCACTTCATTCTAGTTGGGACTACTTATTCTTTAGAGTAGTTGGCTGAGATATACATCCTTGAGATTGTTCGCCTTCACGGTGTGCTGGTGTCCATTTCAGATCGGGGCACGCTGTTTACATCGTAGTTTTGGAGAGCCGTGTAGCGAGAGTTAGGTACCCAGGTTGAGTTGAGTACAACATTTCACCCTCGGCCACCACATTGGACTTTCCCGGATGATACAAAATAGTGATATCATAGTCCTTTAGCAGCTCCAACCATCTCCGTGGCCTCAAATTTAGATCCTTTTGTTTGAACAAGTGCTGGAGCCTCTGATGATCTGTAAATACCTCACAAGACACACCATAGAGATAGTTCCTTCAAATCTTCAATGCATGAAAGCTGGTAGCCAACTTCAAATCATGAAAAGGGTAGTTCTTCTCATGGGGCTTCAACTGACGCGAAGCATAAGCAATCACTCTACCTCCCCGCATTAAGACACACCCAATACCGATCTGAGAAGCATCACAATACACTGTATAAGATCCTGAAGCTCAAGGCAAAACAAGAGCTGGAGTTATGGTCAAGGCAGTGTTGAGCTTCTAAAAGCTCTCCTCAGACTCATCCGACCACCTGAAAGGAGCACCCTTGTGGGTTTATTTGGTCAAAGGCGATACAATAGACGAGAAACCCTCCACGAAGCAACGATAATAGTCAGCCAAGCCTACAAATCTTCATAGCTGAGGAAGGTCTAGGATAACTCTGAACCGCCTCAATCTTCTTCAGATCCACCTGACTCCCCTCACTGGACACCACGTGCCCCAAGAGAGCCACTGAACTAGGCCAAAACTCACACTTGGAGAACTTGACATAAAGCTTCTCCTCCCTCAAATGATGCAACACAATCCTCAAATACTAGGCATGCTCCTCCTGGTTACAATAGTACACCAGGATGTCATCAATGAACACTATGACAAACGAGTACGGTTGAAATACACTGTTCATGAGATGCATGAATGCTCCTGGGGTGTTGGTCCCCCCAAAAGACATCACAAGGAACTCATAATGACCATAACGGTCCTGAATGTTGTCTTTAGAATATCCGAGTCCCGAATCTTCAACTGGTGATACCAAAGACTCAAATCAATCTTAGAGCACACCCTCGCTCCCTGAAGCTGGTCAAATAGATCATCAATGCGCGCAAAGGTTACTTGTTCTTGATTGTAACTTTTTTCAACTGCCTATAGTCGATGCACATCCGCATAGTGCCATCCTTCTTCTTCACAAACAGAACTGGTGCACCTCAAGGCGACACACTAGGCCTAATAAACCCTTTATCTAGGAGTTCTTGAAGCTGCTCTTTCAATTCCTTCAACTCAGCTGGTGCCATACGATACAGAGGAATAGAAATGGGCTGAGTGTCCGGCATGAAGTCAATACCAAAGTCACTATCCTTGTTGCGCGGATGCCCGACACGTCTGCAGGAAACATATCCGAAAAGTGTCGCACCACTAAAACATAATCAATAGTAGGAGTATCAACACCAACATCCCTCACAAAGGCCAAATAAGATAAACAACTCTTCCCAACCATCCGCTGGGAACATAGTCTAGAGAACCTCTCCACTCAATCCTTGGCAACCTCGGCATCATCAACGTCACGGTCTTAGCGTGACAACCCAGAGCAACATGACATAGTGAAAACCAATCCATACCCAAGATCACATCGAAATCAACCATACTAAGATATAAGAGATTAACTCTAGTCTCCAATCCCCCAATAGTCACTACACATGACCGATATAAACAGTCCACAAAAATGGTGTCGCCCACTTGTGTAGATATATGAAGAGATAAAACTAAGGACTTACAAGGCATATCTAGATAATGAACAAAATACGATGATACATACGAATAAGTGGAATCAGGATCAAATAATACAGAAGCGTCCCTCTGTTATACTAAGACAATACTTGTGATCACTTCATTTGAAGCAAAAACATCTGGCCTGGAAGGAATAACATAGAATCGGGCTTGACCGCCACCTAATCGGACTCCCCCCTCTAGGGAGACCTCTAGCTACCTGGGCCCACCCCGAGCTTTCCAGGCAGGTGGTAAAGTAACTGGTGTGGAAGTCGCAGCCTGACTCCTCTACTGCACTGGACCTCCCGGGCGACAAGTACACTGCCTCCACAAAATCCCAAACTCCCCGAACTTAAAGCAACTCCCCAGAAGTGGTGGTGGTGAGGACTGAATCGGGCCCCGAGTACCAGAGTAACTTCTAGAAGGGTCTGTCATAGATGAACCTTGAACTGATGGAGCACGGGACGAACTCTGAGTTGGAAGAGCACTAAGAGATGACTGACTCTGATGAGCACAGTATGAACCATAGCTGGATGATGCACCATAATGATTTGGACGATCCATCTGAGTGGGCCTATAAGGACGGCCCCTACTGTGGTAAGGATGTCCCCCAGAATGAACACCACTTGAACCACCCGAACCTTGAGGTCTCTTGGCCTCCCTCTCCTCACGCTCTTGGCTACAGACAATCTCTATCTGCTGAGCAATATCGACCACCTCGTTGAAAGTAGCACCATATACCCTTTCCCGAGTCATAAGCAACTGCAACTGATATGTGAGACCATCAATGAACCTCCTAATCCCCTCCCTAACAATGCGAACCAACAAAACTATGTGATGGGCCAACTCGGAAAATCTCATCTCGTACTAAATCACAGACATGCCGTCCTGATATAGCTGCTCAAACTGTCCGCACAACTCCTCCCTATGAGACTGTGGCACAAACTTTTCCAATAAGGGAACGGAGAACTCACGCCATGTAAGTGCTGCTGCACTGACTGGTCCGCGCCTCTCATAAGCCTCCCACCATCTGAAAGCAACCCTGATAAACTGAAAAGTAATGAATGAGACCCCACTGGTCTCCAAATACCTGCCATGCAAAGAATCCGATGGCATCTGTCCAAAACGTCCTGGGAATCCTCAAACTCAACCCCACTAAATGCTGGAGGCTGGAGTCTCCCATATCTCTCTAGTCTTCTCTACTCATCATCAGTCATAACGTGACCCACCTAGGACTAAGCAGCTGCAACCGACTGGGCTGGTAGCACCCCCGATGTCTAAAGTTCATGCATCACCTACTCTGGAGTACGGGAAACGGGGGTATGAGTACCTCCCTCGGCCTGAGAAGCGGCTGGTGCGACATGAGCCGACACCACCTGAGCAAGGCCAGTGCAAACAGTCAATATCTGCGCCAAAGCCTCCTGAAGGCCTGGAATCACAAAGGGCACAACTGGTGCCTAAGTTGGTTCCACTGGCTCAACCACATCTAGAACCTGCTCCTGAGCTAGAGCAACTGGTGGATCTGCATGTGTTTCTCTAGCTGCACCTCTGCTCCTACAACGACCTCGGCCTCTCGTGGCCCTAGTTAGTGGTACTAGTGGCTGGCCGTCATGTCCGGTATCATGTGTCCTCGCCATCTATGAGAGAATAAAACAACAGAAATTTAGTGACTGGAACCAACAAATCTGCAAGACAAGATTACAATAATGTGAATTTTCCTATGGGTTCGTAAACCTCTCTCACATAAGTACATACGTCACTGTACCGATCTGTAAGACTCTAATAAACATGCTCATGACTCGTGAGACCTATGTAACCTAGGCTCTAATACTAACTTATCACAACCCAAAACTTAGCCTGTCGTGATGGCACCTAACATGGTACTAGGCAAGCCGACACTTCAAAATACTTCCAACACTTTTAAATGAAAAATAAGAATAACACGGGTTTAAATCATCAAAACTCACAAAAAATGGATAAAAAGTCAAAACCCAATATGGAAATTCCCAACATCGGGGTGCCACTGAATACATGATCATCTATACAACACTAGTCTAGAAGTAATGTCTATGAAAGACTAAAACTAAATGCATAAAGCAGAAACACATAGAAGGAGAGACAAGGTCTGTGAATGCCGGGAAGCTACCTTGGAATCTCCAACGATCAAGTTGCGTAAGGAAATCAACACCCACTGTGACCAAAAGCACTTGAATTTTCAGACGAAGTGAAGGTTGTAGCATGAGTATAACCAACTCAGTAAGTAAAAAGACTAAATAATGGACTGAAAGTAGTGACGAGCTTCACATATATAGCTAAATTATAGAAATTACAACATAGAAAGATAGGCATGCTTTCAAATTTAACATTTAAGGACCAAACAGTTAATTCCCCTCAAGTTCAATTGAAAGAGGATATGACATCTCTCAAAAATTACATGAGAATGATATATGCCAGCTGAATTACAAAAGTAATGAAATCTAGTGCAAAATCTCAGAGAAGAAGTCACTCAGTCCTCCCATACACTCCAACCTCACAGTAACTCATTCCTCACAGTCTCTCATTCTTCTCAGTCGCTCGACACTCACACTCAGTAGGTACCTGTGCTCACTGGGGGTATGCACAGACTCCGGAGGGACTCCTTCAGCCCAAGCACTATAATAAGCCAATGATGGCATAAATCAATAAGACATGCTACAACATGCAACCCGATCCCATAAATATCCTATCAAAATCAGGCCGTCAGCCTTACTCAGTCATCAACCTCTCCAGTCTCTCGGGCTCTCCGTAATCATGATAATCAGCCCAAACGGCAATGATATAATGTGTTCATAATGAAAAATAGTGAATGAGATTTAATATGCAAGTAAAACTGTGACTGAGTACAAAATACCAATTTAGCAGATAATTCAACATGTACACGACCTCTGTGGCTCCCTACAGTACGAACACATAGTCTAAGTATGATTTGCAGTTCAATTCTTTAACACATGGAGAATATACGGATAACAACAGGTTTTTCAACTATTCAAATCCATGGAATTGACCAAGTCGTAATTCTTAAGGTGCACTCCCATACTCCCATCACCTAGCATGTGTGTCACCTCAAAACCAATCACATGGCACATATTACGGGGTTTCATACATTCAGAACCAAATTTATAACTGTTACTTACCTCAAACCGTATAAATTCATACTCCAACACGCTCTTGCCTCGTGAATCGACCTCTAAATGCCTCGAATCTAGCCAAAAATAGTTCGATACAATCAACACGAGCTAAAGGAATTAACTCCATACGAAAAACATTAAGTTAGTAATCAAAAGTCAAAAGTTGACTCAAAAGTCGCCCCCCAGGCCCATGTCTTGAAATATGATAAAAGTTACAAAACCCGAAGGCTCATCCAACCACGAGTCCAACCATACCAAATTTACCAAAATCCGACACCAAATCACCACCCAAAACCCCAAAACAAACTCTCCAAATCCCTAACCTCAAATTTGCAAATTCCACCTTCGAAATTCAATGGGGAAACAAGATTATTGATTAAAAATTAATACATGTGACTTACCTCAAGAAAACCCTCGAAATTCCCTAAAAATTTTCCTTAGACTGAGTTTGAAATGTTACAAATGAAGAGAAATTGAGAACCCTTGAATTTATGGTTCTGTCCAGCCTTTTCGTTCCTTTGGGAACTTAACCGCATCTGCGGTTCCGCTTCTGCAGAAGATACACTGCTTCTACGGTTCTGCCAAGGCTCCATTGCCTCCACTTCTACGATCGTTCTTCCGCTTTCACGCACTCGCTTCTGCGAGAAGCTGTTCGCTTCTCCGGACACCTTTTGCCTCTGCCACCCCTCGTGCGCATCTACGATCTCACAGGTGCAGAATATTCCTCGCGCCTGCAGCCACTTCCCCACTCTCTCCTTTCTGCGTCTGTTCTTTCATGTTCTCTTCTACGAGCTCGAACCTGCAATCAAAAATCCGCAAGTACGATTACACCAGCACACCCCCAGCTTCAACAATCATCCAAACTTAAAATTCTATCCGTCAACCATCCAAACTCCATCCAAGGGCCTCGGGCAACAACTAATTAAATCAAAAAGTCCTAAAACACGATAAAAACTTAGTCGAGCCCTCAAATCACATCAAACAACATCAAAAACATGAATCACACCCCAATTCAAACCTATTGAAACTAAGGAAATTCCAACTTCTACAAACGACGTCGAAACCTATCAAATCACGTCCGATTGACCCTAAATTTTGTACAAAAGTCAAAAATAACACCATGGACCTATTCTAACTCCAAGAACTCCAATCCAAGCCCGGTAACCACAAAGTCCACTCTCGGTCAAACTTCCAAATTTCCAACTTCCGCTATTTCAAGCCTAATTCCACTATGGACCTCTAATCACAATTCGGACACATTCCTAAGTCCAATATCACCCAACGGAGCTAAAAGAACTATCAAAACTCTATTCCAGAGTCATTTACACATAAGTTAATATCCGATCAACCTTTTCAACTTAAGCTTCCAACCTTGAGACTAAGTGTCTCAATTCATTCCAAAACCTCCCTGGACCCGAACCAAATACTCCGGCAAGTTACATAACAACTTAAAAGCATAAAATGAGCAATAAATGGCGGAATGGGGTTACAACTCTTGAAACGACTGGTCGGGTCGTTACAGTTATATAGTCTGTAGCCTTTCTGGGATGATGAATAACCTATTTGAACAGCTCCAATAGCTCTTGCTACAAATTTTTCTCCTCATACCAAGAGTTTAGTAAAACAAAGGTATCATGTGGTCCTCATATGCTGCAAGCATGGTACTTTTCCATACATCATCTCGAAAGAGGACTTTCCTGACAATACTGATAAAGGGAGTCTATTAATCACATAGGCTGCTGCCTGACACACTCTCCCAAGAACTTGAGAGGTAAATGACCGTGCAATCTCATTGCCCTGGCCACCTCTAGTATATGTTTGTGTTTCCTTTCCACAGCATTATTTTTTTGTGGGGTGTAAACACAAGAAATCTTATGAATCATTCCATATGAATGAAATAAATTGATGCGTTCAGAATTAAAAATCTTAGATACGTTGTCACTTCTTAGAATTTTGACTGTTGCACCAAATTGACTCTTTATTAAGGCAAAAAACTATCTCAAGCATACAACTATATCAATCTTGAGTCTTAACAGATAAATCCATATCATCCTACTGTAGTCATCTACTATAGTAAGGAAATATTTATGTCCATTGTGAGTTGCCACTCTATATTGACCCCATACATTTACACGAATTGGCTCAAAAGGCTTATTTGATCTAATTGTACTCTTTAGGAAGGGCAATTTTCCTTGTCTAGCTAGAGGACAGATTTTACAATCCCTTATTCTATCATTATTGGTCTAGAACTTTATGTTTGGAATTTATTCACTACTTTGCCTGGAGCATGTCTAAGTCTGCCATGCCATATTCCCAAATCCTCTTGTTTCATGTATTCATCATGCACTTGTACAACTGCAGCCCTAACTTCATTTCTGGTGCTGCAAATTGTACAAGCTTTCTAGTTCCTTACCAATCCCCTTCACTTTCCCATAGTGAAGGTCATGCATGATCCAAAAATCAGGATAGAAGATATGAAGCATTTTAATTCCCTTGTAAGTTTGGAAACAGAAAATAGGTTGTATTTAAAATTTGGAATATGGAGCACATTCCCAATGACACCAATTTTACTTTCTCTAGTGCAAGCAATGTCTGATGAAGTAGCATCAGGTATATACAGTTTAGATTCAGTCTTTATGTTATCACTTGCATCCTTGTTAATCAGCTTTAAGATTTGATCATATTGTTCCTAAGGGAACATGATTGGTTGAGCTTGTGTTGGATTCCCACTGATGTGTTCATCATCTGATATCCCTCTTGGGATACTGCATTAGCTGCTGCCTTACCCATTGGCTATTGGGCTTCATGTGTTGTTGCATTGGTCATTGGTCATTGAGGGAATTATTAGTTTTCTTCCCCATTTTGAAGTCAGATGGATATCCATGTATCATAAAGCAGACCTCCCTTGTGTGTCATTTATAGTTGCAGAAATCACAGAATAAATTGTTCCTCCTAGGCTTGTAGTTGTTTCATGTGGTCACTCCAGTTTTATTAGTGAACAATGTTGTACCATCTACTATGTTAATCGCCTATGTAAACTTTCCCAAGGATCTTTGGCTTTCCTCAGAAATTAACATGGAATATGCCTTATTAACAGACGACATTGGACTCATCATCAAAATTTGACTCCTAGGTTGTACATACGATTCATTTACGCCCATTAAAAGCTCTACTAAGCTCTGATATTTAAAATGCTTTGGATAGCTTTTAGATTCTGGGAAATCACATCTAGGATAGGGCATCAATGCATCATATTCTTCCTAGAGGTCTGCCAACTTTGAGAAATAAGCAGACACAGAAGAAATTCGCTATGACAGAGTAGCTATTTCTTTATGCAGAAAGAAAATTCAATTTTCAACCACTTTTTCATATTTATCCTTCAAATCTGTCCAACACTTATGTGCACTTGATTTGTACACAATTCTCTTTCTCACATCATTCATAATCCATGACAAAACTATTGCATTGCATTTCTCCCAAAGTTCATGCAATGAATGATCAAAATTATCCTTAGTACATCGTCCATCAACAAAATATAGATTAAGTTTACCAATCAATCCTACTTTCATATATCTACTCTATAACGCATAGTTCTCAATTCTAGACAGCTGATTGAAATCAAGGAGCTACATGTAGTGTCGTATGGCTTTAAATATAGAGGATGATGATGATCGATAGTTGTTGTGGTTGTTCCTGTGCTGGTTCCAGTTGAAAATTCTTGTCCGACCTCCATAGATGTTAAATCAAGCAATCTAAGTCTCTGATTTCAAAATTCACAGAATCTCCAGTCACAAATTGAAGAAATCAGCAAACCCTAGCTTAATCGATCGAGAAAATGGCAATCAATCTACTACAAAAAACTTTGTAGAAAACAGAAAATGATAATTGCAGTGAATAGGAATCTATCTCTCATGCTTTGATACCATAATGAAGATTTAAGAATAGCTCAATGAAGTTGTTGGAGAAGGAAATGAACGAGAAGGTTCTAGAGAGTAATCTCCATTGAAAGTAAACTGAACTATTTTATTGTAAATATTAAGAGATACAATGAGCTATATATACACACACACACACACACACACACACACACACTACTACAATAGAGCAACTAATTCTATAACTCTATTACTACTTTCACTGTGCCCAATCACATAATTAGTTATAACTAACTAACTAATTATTAACAAACTAAACCTTCTGCCGTCACATTCCAGTCATGTGCTCGTTCCTTTCCTCAGTATCATTTGAGATTCATGAACAATTTTTAGTGTTGCACCTTATTTTGTACTAGTCAAGACAGGATTCAACTTGTGGTTTCTCTATTATTGATGAAAGAAATTCGTCACTTAATATTTAAAGATATACTAGGGTACCTATTTAATTACTAAGTTATATTCCTTATAGTTCTGCAAACCGGTGAGATTATGGCTAAGATTTATTGTTCTTCTACGGGGAAGGTATTAGGCACCCCTTAAAATCTATCTGAGGTAGCTCCATAGGACTTAGACTAATTTTAAGGAATCAATTATTGATACTAGGATTAATTACTACTAAAGCATGGATTACTATATATTAAAGGGAGTATATATGTAAGACTTAGGAGGGATGTGGGATTATAAAAGAGTTATTGAAGGTTAAGAGAGTTTCTAAAGTGATCTATATTTTAAGGCTTGTAATTATTAAGTTATGAAAGTATTTACTTTGAAGAACAGATGCTTGTATATTTTTAAAGGATGTATGTAAGAAAAGTGATTCTAAATGTACCTTGGTTTTAAAAATTCTGAAGAAAGCGAATCTTTGAAAATTCTTTCGGGTGATCTTTAGTTACTGTTTTTCATAAAAATATCTGGTTTCATTCCTTGTTAGCAAAGATCAGTGATTCTTTTCTAATTTCCCTTTGAAAGTGGGCTACTATTTTGATTAGGAGCCTGAGCTTCAAAAATCTTTAAGAAAGGTGAGTGTACAAGATGAACAAGTTATTAATGTGGTGGTTCTACTTTGCAAATAATTCACATTGAAAATTTTTCGTTGTCATTAAATATTAAACCCCGAAAGAACTAAATGTGTCAATGAATTAAGGGCTAAGAAGGAAATTCCACTCAAGGTCAATGCTCCCTTTGAATCCCTCGACACTTCAAAGTTCCCAAGGGACTCAAGGCCCAGGGAAATGCTTGTGTCGGGGAGGGCAGTCCAATCTAGAGTCGAACTCCACTCTCAAAATACCCTTAAACATTAATAAAATATTTTTCTTACATGTTTAAATGCCAATGAAGCCCTTTCAATGTAAGTTAAGCGCTATAGAATTACTTACCACAAAAATATACTTTCCCTCCTAACATAAAATATATATAGTCTACATTGGATACCAAACTAACATATGTCAAATGAATCCAAAGATCTGAATTTAAACACATATAGGTGAGGAACAGAAGCATCATAAGCATACTAAAAAGGTTTGAACATGAGAGAAGAATAATATTCCCAGGAAAGGCAAAGCTATACAGTTATAACTCAACAGATACAGAGGTATCAAAGATATCTAGGACATGATCTACTTTCTCAATAGGTCTACAAATTTACTGACCAAAACATGGAATCCCTAAGGATTTCTATAGAGTCATACTCCTAATAGTATTAGCTTCAAACAAATTATCATGTTCAGATAGCATCAGCAAAGATCCTTATGAGATTTTTGGGATCGGATTTTGTTTTAAAATTAACATTAGAGAAAGGACTGTTGGTTCTGGACAATGTATAAGATCAGAAATTAAGTAGGAACATGCAATATTCAGTTAGTGTGAACAACTATTTTTTGAACACACCCAAATTCTATACTATTTTCGATGTAAATATTAATCTTAATATTTTAAATTTTTTATCTTACTCTTAATAGGTTCTATTTAAGAAAATTAAAAACAACAAAAATAGAAGAAAATATATATATAAACATATATATATATATATATATATATATACATGTGTATCTTATCTTCTTTTATTCAATAAAAAAAAAAGAAAAAAAGAAAAATAGATTTAAATAATAATAATAAAAAAATAAAATAATAATAATAATAAATAAATAAATAACGGGAGAAATAAAAATAAAACCACCCCAACAC
>ML357391.1:0-27326 GCA_005239505.1 Nicotiana paniculata | reverse complement strand
CTTCCACGACTCTTAGAAAAATGATATTGACTGAACTGCCTGGATCAATCAACACTCTTTTCAGGTTAGTGTCATGAATAAGTAAGGATATTACCAGAGCATCATTATGTGGAAGCATTAATCCGCTACTATCTACATCATCGAAGGTTATATCGTCTTCTTCACGAGCACGTTTCCCGTGTGTAATTGTAAACTTTGTGGTTGTTTTACAAATCACTCCGTTTACTTCTTCACCCCTGTGTATTACGTTAACGGTTCGTTTTGGAGAAGGAGGCTTTGGGGGCTCCTGCATGTTCCTCATGTATGCCTGTTTACCTTTATCACTAAACAATTATGTTAAATAGCCCTGTTTTAACAAATTTTCTACTTCACCTTGTAAAAATCTACAATCCATAGTTTTGTGTCCATGATCATTGTGAAATTCACACCAGTGATCTGGGTTTCTTCTACTTGGATTTGACCGCATCTCTTTGGGCCACTTAACCTTGTCTCCCATGTTCTTCAATATTGAGACAAGTTCAGTAGTACTTACATTAAAGGTATGATCCCCAATTTGAGTACTACCTCTAGGTCGTTCATCTCGATCTTTTCTAGATCTAGACGAGGATGAGACTACATCTCTTCCTTGTGGTCTATAGTCTGACCTAGTGTTTTCGAACCTGGAGCGGATATCACGTCCCGAGGGTCCTAAGTAAGGATTGTACCTATTTTTACCTCATCTTCTATTTGATTCAGGACTTCTGGATCTGGAATGATCTTCATCTCTCGAACGAGCGATGATATCTTCTTCTATTCTGAGTTTAGTATTGTACCTGTTATATACTTCGTTCCATGTTGTGGCGGGGAATTCTCTTAGATTCTCCTTAAGTTTCCTGGTGGCTTCTGAGCTTTTATCGTTCAAGTTGCTTGCGAATGCCATGGCTGCCCAATTATCAGGCACCCTGGGCAACTGCATTCTTTCTCGTTAAAACCTGTCTACAAGCTCACGGAGTAGTTCCGTGTCTCCTTGATTTATTTTGAATATGTCTTCCATTATCTTCTCAAGTTTTTGTGCACCAGAGTGTGCTTTCATAAACGAATCTGCAAGCTCAGCAAAAAAGTCAATAAATTTTTTAGGGAGAAAAGAATACCAGGTTAGAGCCCCTTTGGTATGTGTTTCCCAAAATTTTCGGACAAAGACTGATTCAATCTCTTGTTTCGTTAAGTCGTTGCCTTTTACCCTATTAGTGAAAGCAGTCACATGGTCGCGTGGGTCAGTTGTTCCATCATATTTGGGAACGTCAGGCATTTTAAGCTTCTTGGGCATAGGCAAAGGTGCCGCACTTGGCTTCCAAGGTTGTTGAGAATATCTATCATCATCGATGCCTTTGATGACAGGTGGTACACCAGGAATTTGTTCGATGCGATCATTCTGCTCCTTCATCTATTTCTGCATGGTTAGTAGTAAATTGTGTAATTCTGAATTATTAGATATACTTGGTCTCGTTTCGAGAGATTCATTAGGATTATCTCCTCTTCTTGAGTTTGCCAACCTAGATTGAGGATTTTCCATGGTGATGGTATTACTGGGAGGTGGCATCGGCGGTGTAGGCAACGCTCCCGGTAATCCTCTCGCAAATTCTTGCAAAGCTTGGCTCACATACTCTGCAATCATTTGCTTTACATGATCTTGTTCCACAGTTTGATCATTATTACCATTGTTGTTATTGGATCTTTCCGGGGATTGTTCCCTCGAACCACGTGGGGTTCCTAAAGGTGATGGAACTAGGGTTCCACTTCTTTGCTGGTTGTTGTCGTTGGGATTGACATAATTCAAAGGATATCACTTGGAAAGTAAACAAATATTATCAGTTTCCCGGCAACGAAACCAATTTGTTTAACCAAAGAATTAGACCCTTTGATTAAAGGTTATTTTTAATATGAATACGGGTTACTAATAATCAAGATAATGGGAAAAATGAATAATAAACAATATTACAGAAATAAAAGATCGATGTTGATTGTATTCGAGAATCAGATGCCTTTACAAGTTGTATTCCCCTTTCTTATATAGGAGATTCTTATAACGTACGGTTCTTGCTATGGTTACTCATTAATGACTAATTATGACATTAATGAGGTGTTACGAAGGATAACAGTAATTGGTGTTCAGTTACATAATGTTCGAGTAATCAATTGTGGGTCCCTAAATCTGCTCGTAGCTTTGTCGAGATTCATAATGACCATGCCTCTCTCCCATTTTGTTCAAGTTGAGTTTCCCGTGGCTGATAAGTTCGTGGGTTTACTGAACTGTGCCTCTTTGTATCGTATCTCTTCAAGGAGTCACGTCGAGCTGTCGCGTTTTCCTGTGTCTACATGACTATCTGAGTTGTCAAAAGCTGGCTTACGTGTGAAACTCTTTTTTTACCAATACACCTTGCTTTCTTTTCTTCTGCTTAACAGGTACAAATGATGGATCTTCATTTAGTTTATGAGTCATCACTTCTAGTGGGATACCTGTCATATCTGAGTGGGACCACGCAAAGCAATCTGCGTTAGCCTTTAAATAATCAATTAACTTAGCTCTTCGACCGGGGCTCAGCCTCGTGCCTATATACACTTGCTATTCAGGCTTTTGTTCAGACAATGAAACCGCTTCGAGCTCTTTCGTAGTTGTTTTGATGTGCTCGTCTTCCTCCAGTTCATCAATGACGTCCGGTCTGGAATCTAAACCCGTGTGGTCCAATGCACCTTCCGTGGTAACTTGATTCACCTTCTCGTGAGTATTTTCTTTCGTACATGTTTCAGCAATAATAACTTCCATAACTATTTGGGTAGTAATTTCTTCCATGCCTGTTTGGTAGGTGTTACCTGCTTGAGAGGTTCCCTTATCTTTTGATTCTTCCACCTCTACTTTTTTGTTGTAGTGTACCACGGAATTTATATTTCTCGCGGTTTGCTGATCGCCTCTAATTTGATGAATCCCCAATTCAGAGGGGAATTTAATTACCTGATGCAAGGTGGAGGGTATTGCTTTCATGTCGTGGATCCATGGCCTTCCCACGATTACGCTATAAGCCATGTCAATATCGATAACTTGGAACCTGGTACTTTTGATCACCCCCTCAGCATAAGTGCTAAGCTCAATTTCTCCTTTTGTTATAATCGTAGAGTTATCAAACCCTGATATGGCTCGTGCCCTTGGGATTATGTTATTCCCCAATAGCATTTCTTCCACGACTCTCAGCAAAATGATATTGACTGAACTACCTGGATCAATCGACACTCTTTTTACGTTAGTGTCATGAATAAGTAAATATATTACCAGAGCATCGTTGTGAGGAAGCATTAATCCGCCGATANGTGTATCACGTTGACGGTTCGTTTTGGAGATGGAGGTTTTGGGGGCTCCTGCCTATTCTTCATTTATGCATGTTTACCTTTTTCACTACACAATTCTGTCAAATAGCCCCGTTTCAATAATTGTTCTACCTCACCTTGGAAAAATATGCAATCTGCAGTTCTGTGTCCATGATCATTATGGAATTCACACCAGAGATCTGGGTTCCTCTTATTCGGATTCGACCTCATCTCTTTGGGACATCAAACCTTATCACCCAAATTTCTCAACACTGAAATTAGTTCAGAGGTACTTACATTAAAGGTATGATCCCCAATTTGCGCATTACCTCTAGGTCATTGACCTTGATCCCTTCTGGATCTAGATGAAGACGAGCCCGCATCTCTGCTTGGTGGTTCATAATCTGACCTGGTGTTTTCGAACCTGGGACGAGTTTCACGTCCCGATGGTCTCATGTAAGGATCGTACCTGTTTTTACCTGATCTCCTGTCTGATTCTGAACGCCTGGATCTGGCATAATCTTCCTTTTTCGGACGAGCAATGATATCTTCTTCTATTCAAAGTTTAGTACTATACCTATTATAAACATCGTTCCACGTTGTAGCTGGGAATTCTCTCAAGCTTTCCTTGAGTCTTTCTCGTGGCTTCTAAGCTTTTGTCATTTAGATTACTTGTTGAATGCCATGGCTTCCCAATTATCAGGCACCCTTGGTAGTTGCATTATTTCTCATTGAATCCTGTCTACAAATTAACGAAGTAGTTCCGTATCTCCTTGTTTTATTTTAAAGATGTCCTCCATCCTTTTCTCGAATTTTTGCGCACCGGAGTGTGCCTTTATGAAAGAATCTGCAAGCTCAGCAAAAGAATCAATAGAGTTTTCAGGAAGAAGAGAATACCAGGTTAGCGCCCCTGGGGTAAGTGTTTCTCCAAATTTTTTAACCAGGACCGACTCAATTTCTTGTTTTGTTAAGTCGTTGCCCTTCACTCCGGTGGTAAAAGCAGTTCCATGTTCGTGTGGGTCGGTTGTCCCGTCATATTTAGGTACGTCAGGCATTTTAAACTTCTTTGGAATAGGTACGGGTGCTGCACTTGGTTTCCAAGGTTGTTGAGAATATCTATCAACGTCAATGCCTTTAATAACAGGTGGTACTCCAGGAATTTGTTCGATTCGATCGTTTTGTTCCTTATCATGTTTCTGCAAAGTTAGTAATAAAGTCTGTACTTTAGAGTTATTAGATATACCTGGTCTCGCTTCGAGAGATTCATTAGGAGTATCTCCCCTTCCTGAGTTTGCCAACCCAGATTGTGGATTTTCCATGGTGATGGTATTATTGGTGTGTGGTGTTGGTGGTGCACGTAACGCTGCCGGTAATCCCCTCACAAATTCTTGCAAAGCTTGGCTCACATACTCTGCAATCATTTGCTTTATCCGATCTTGTTCCACCGTTTGATCATTATTATCATTGTTGTTATTGGATCTTCCTGGGGATTGTTCTCTTGAACCACGTGTGGTTCCTGAAGGCGATGGAACTGGGGTTCCATTCCTTTGCTGGTTGTTGTCATTGGAGTTCGACATAGTTCAGAGGATATCGCTTGAAAAGCAAACAATGATTATCATATTCCCGGTAACGGAACCAATTTGTTTAACCAAAGAATTGGATTCTTTGCCCAAAGCTATTTTAAGAAGAACACAGGTTTCTGATACCAAAGAATAAGATTATAATTGTAGGCGAACTTGTAAATGGAAAGCAGTAAGATGCACAAAAACCACGTATATTGCAATAGTAGTTCGAATGTCCCTTTACAGGTTATATTTTACTCCCTTATATAAGTAATTTCCTAATATAACGTCTGCCTTTTTTAGTGATTGAGAATTAATGACTAATTATGACATTAATGTAACGTTACAATGAGTAACCGTAACTGTTGCGTGAATATTTTGTAACGTGTGTATCACTAATTGAAGATCTCTGAATCCGCCTTTTGTTCCGTCCAGATACATTTTGACCGTGTCTCTTCATCTTCTCAATTAGGTTGAGACTTCCGTAGCTAATTAACCCGTGGGTGTGATTTGCCGTGCCTCTTTGCCTCATACCTCTTCATAGAGTCCCGTTCAGTTGTCGTGTCTTCATTGCTCCACGTGGACTGCTGAGTCATCAAGATTTATTACATGTGTGAAGCTCTTTTTTACCAATACACTAATAGCCTTAACTGGTTTTTTGTTTTTCTACAACTATATTTTGCTCTCTGCGATCGTAAGGGTTCAACCGCGATCGTGTAAGGTAAAAGTGAGAGGTCTGCTATTTGTTCTCTGTGATTGCAATAACGGGTCTACGATCACAGTGTTTTGGAATCTTGGTCAACGCGATCGCATGACCTGGACCGTGTTCGCATAGAGTATTCTTGGTCTGGGGGAGTTTCAATATTTGTTCTACGCGGTCGCGTGACCCCAACCGCGATCGCGTAGCTCTGGGTCGTGAAGGTCTACGATCGCAAGCATATAGGTGTGCTCTCATAAGAGGAATTCTGGGCGCGTGTGAGATTACTCTCCGCGATCGCATAGAAGAAATGCCTAGGCAGTCTTTTAAAGACCCAAGTCCGAGGGTTTATGTTATTTTCACCATTTTCAAATTTGAAAGCTCGGGAGAGGCAATATTTGGAGGCTTTTGCACCTGGATAACTTGGGTAAGTGATTTCTATCCATTATAGATCAATTTCCATGATTCCAATCTTAAACTGAACCTTTAATATCGAAACTTTTGTGTAGAAAATGGGAAAAATGGGATGAATTTCATAGACCGAATTATTGAGTTTTGATTGGGTGTTTGACCTCCTATTTGAGAGATTCTTATAAGGTTAAACTCGTGAGTGAATGGGTGTCCAGAAACTATAAATTTTACCCGATTCCAAGACGTGGGCCCAGGGGACTTTTTGGGCGAATTTCCTAATTTCACGTATTAGCTTAGAAATAATTAGCTATTTTGATTTCTTGAAATGATATTTACGCTATGAAATCGAATTGAGTAGATTTGGGCCACCCGGAGTTGGATACTCGTGGAAAGAGCGTGGTATTGAGTTGATTAGCGCATTCAAGGTAAGTGGCTTGCCTAATTCTGTGTTGGGGACTTCCCCTTAGGCATATTTGTACTGATTTTGTTACGTGGACGCCGTGTATGTGAGGTGACGAGTGCGTACATGGGTCATTGTTGCTAAAATCCTATTTGTACTTCCATGAAATCACTCATTTTCATTCCTATATTACTGTTTCATGTCTTAATTGAGTAGTTAGCTTAAGAGTAAGCATGCCTACCTGTCCTTACTTGATTTTCTCTTATTTGCTACTAGTTGCACTATGCTTAGGTAGCTTTACTGTATTCTTGCCTGTTATTTTTCCTGGACTATTTAATTAAGTCGTATCCGACATACTTCTGCTTTGCATATTTAAATTGGGACTACGGACCGAGATCCGGGAGCTTTCCCCTTGTACTGCATTTCATATTTAAATTGGGACTACAGACCGAGATCCAGGAGCTTTCCCCCTGTATTGCATAGCATATTTAAATTGGGACTACGGACTGAGATCCGAGAGCTTTCCCCGTGTACTGCATTGCACATTTACTGTTGAGATATATGTTGTGCTGAGCCGAGGGCTCTCTTTCTATTATTAATTCTTCCAGTTTCCATTAATCCTGTTTATCATTGCTTATCTATATTTCACTATTTTAAATTTTATATTGACTTGTTTTAAAAACTCAGTAGGGCCTCAACCTGACCTCGTCACTACTTGTCTGGGGTTAGGCTTGGCACTTACGGAATACCGAATGTGGATTACTCACGCCCTTTCCTGCGCATGTTCTTCCCATGTGCAGATCCAGGTACCAGCACCCAGTATCGTGGCTAGGAGTCATTCTAGCAGCTGTCAGGAGACCGCAAGGTAATTCTGCCGCGTCCGCAGAATCCCACGAGTCCCCTTCTACTCTAGTATAGGCATAGAGGACTTATGTATTTTCCACTATTTCATTGTATAGAGCTACATTTAGTACAGATCTTTTGACTATCATGACATTTCGGGTTTTGGAAGTGAAAGTGTACATGATGAGTAGCTATGTTATATCTACTTGAGTTCTTTTCTGTCTTTATTTTATTGATTCTATTATTTTTCTGCAGATTTTAGGCTTACCTAGTCGTAGAGACTAGGTGTCGTCACGATACCTTTCGGAGGGCAAAATGGGTCGTGACAAGTTGGTATCAGAGCATCTAGGTTCATAGGAGTCACAAGCCGGTTTATTAGAGTCTCGCGGATCGGTGCGGAGATGTCTGTATCTATCTTCGAGAGGCTATGTAACTGTTAAGATTAATCAAATTCATAGGAATTCCTTATCGTGCTAGTTGTTGTCATCAACATCTTAAATTCTGTTCTATTCTTTCTTGCAGATGGTTCTTACCCGTACCGGACATACTGATACCAGGCACCCGAGCCCCCAGTCAGAGCCACTAGAGGTAGGGGTTGGGGCAGAGGACGAGCACGCGGTGCGATCCGAGAACCGGCTAGATTAGAGACAGAGAAGCCCCCAGAAGCTACAGTTGGAGGGGCACAGGAGGTCCCTACTGTTACTCCAGACCTCCAGGAGATATTGGCCCAGTTCTTGAGTGCCTTCAGCACTCTGTCTCAGGCGGGACTACTTCCGATAGCTCCAGCTACATCCCAGGCCGGAGGAGGGACACAGTCTCCCGCAGCCCGTACTCCTCAGCAGAGGGTTCATATTGGACAGGTTCCAGAGTATATTCCTATGCCCTCAGCAGCTCCAGCCCATCATGAGACTAGGATAGTTGTTCCTGAGGTAGAGCAGCTCCGACTTGAGAGGTACAAGAAGTACCACCCACCTGAGTTTAGCGGACTAGCTTCGGATGATGTCGTGGGTTTTCTTAAGGGGTGTCATCGCATTCTTCGCACTATGGGTATTGTGGAGATGAATGGGGTTTCTTTCACTACTTTCCAGCTGAGGGGAGCATCTTATCAGTGGTGGCATGCTTTTGAGATTAGTAGTCCGGACGAGGCAGCTTCACTTACTTGGGCTCAGTTCTCCGAGATGTTCTTTCTTGAGTTTTTCCCTCAGAGCTTCAGGGATGCTTGGCGTGTGGAGTTTGAGCAGCTATGCTAGGGTGCCATGACTGGGTCAGATTATGCAATCCGTTACAGCGAATTGGCTCATCATGCACTAGCTTTGGTTGTCACTGTCAGAGAGAGGGTTCGACGCTTTATTGAGGGACTCCACCCAGTATTCGGACCAGCATGGCCCCGAGAGCTGGAGACCGATATTACTTACCAGCAGGCCGTGAGTATTGCCCGGAGGATTGAGACTATGTTAGCCCAGGACAGGGAGGAGAGAGAGGCCAAGAGGTCTCGAGAGATTGGTCATTTTTCAGGAGCCCGTGCACCAGCAGCACGATATGGTAGGGGTTTTGTGAGTTGCCCCTTTCATTCAGATCTCCCAGCAGCCAGTGGTATTCCAGCTCCTCCTAGATCTTAGGAGCCTTATTATGAACCACCAGTATCTCAGGTGCCTCCTGCTCGAGGTGCTATCACTGGCCAGTCCAGCAGGACAGTTCAGAGTCAGTAGCGACCGCCACGTCCTCCGAGGGGTTTCTTTGAGTGTGGTGAACCTCGTCATATGATCAGAGATTGCCTAGAGCGAGGAGGGGCGCACCACCTCAGAATTATCAGGGTGCACTCCCTCAGACTTATCAAGCCCCATGTCTTCCACCGGGTGCTCCAACTATTCTTCCAGCCCCAGCTGCTATCCCCCACCTCAGGCAGCTCGAGGTGGTGGTCGGGGAGGTCGAGGTCGCCCTAGAGGGGGAGGCCAGGCCAGGTACTATGCTCTTCCGGCCCGATCCGAGGCCATTGCTTCAGATTCAGTCATTACAGGTATTGTTCCCGTTTGTCATAGGGATGCATCGATATTATTTGACCCAGGTTCTACATATTCATATGTGTCTTCTTAGTTTTCTTCACATCTGGGGATATCTCGGGATTCTTTGAGTTCCCTTGTTTATGTTTCTACTCCGGTGGGAGATTCTGTTGTGGTGGACCGTGTATATCGGTCATGTTTGATTGCTATCAGTGGTTTTGAGACCAGAGCTGATTTACTACTACTCAGTATGGTAGATTTCGATGTTATATTGGGTATGGACTGGCTGTCTCCCTACTATGCTATTCTTGATTGTCACGCCAAGACCGTGACGCTGGCAATGCCAAGATTACCGAGGTTAGAGTGGGGAGGTTCCTTAGAGTATACTCCCCGCCGAGTCATTTATTTTCTTAAGGCTCGCGGATGGTCGAAAAGGGGTGTGATGCATATTTGGCTTATGTGAGAGATGTTAGTGCTGAGACCCCTATAGTTGAGTCAGTTCCAGTTGTCAGGGACTATTTTGATGTATTTCCAGCTGATCTTCCGGGTATGCCGCCCGATAAAGACATTGATTTCGGCATTGACTTGTTATCGGGCACTCATCCCATTTCCATTCCTCCCTATCGCATGACTCCTCCTGAGTTGAAGGAGTTGAAGGAGCAGTTACAGGAGTTTCTATAAAAGGGATTCATCAAGACCAGTGTATCACCTTGGGGCGCTCCGGTATTATTTGTGAAGAAAAAGTATGTCTCGATGCGTATGTGTATTGACTACCGGCAGCTGAATAAGGTGACAGTGAAGAACAGGTACCCATTGCCTCACATTGATGATCTATTTGAGAGGTACACTATTTGTTCTCTGTGATCGCAATAAAGGGTCTGCAATCGCAGTGTGTTGGAATCTTGGTCACGCGATCGCATGACCAGGACCGCATTTGCATAGAGTATTCTTGGTCTGGGGGAGTTTCAATATTTGCTTAACGCGGTCGCGTGGCCCCAACCGCGATCACGTAGCTCTGGGTCGTGAAGGTCTGCGATCGCAAGCATATAGGTGCATTCGCATAAGAGGAATTATTGGTGCGTGTGAGATTACTCTCCGCGATCTCGAATCATCGTACGCGATCGCATAGAAGAAATGCCTGGGCAGTCTTTTAAAGCCCCAAGTTCGAGGGTTTATGTTGTTTTCACCATTTTCGAATTAGAGAGCTCGGGAGAGGCGATATTTGGAGGCTTTTGCACCTGGGTAACTTGGGTAAGTGATTTCTATCCATTATAGATCAATTTCCATGATTCTAATCTTAAACCCAACCTTTAAGTTCGAAAATTTTGGGTAGAAAATGGGGAAAATGGGATGAACTTCATAGACCAAATTATTGAGTTTTGATTGGGTGTTTGACCTCCGATTTGAGAGATTCTTATATGGTTACACTCGTGAGTGAATGGGTGTCCGGAAACTATAATTTTTTACCCGATTTCGAGACGTGGGCCCGGGGAACTTTTTGGGCGAATTTCCTAATTTCGTGTATTAGCTTAGAAATAATTAGCTATTTTGTTTTCTTGAAATGATATTTACACTATGCAATCGAATTGACTAGATTTGGGCCACCCGGAGTTGGATACTCGTGGAAAGAGCATGGTATAGAGTTGATTAGCGCATTCAAGGTAAGCGGCTTGCCTAATTCTGTGTTGGGGACTTCCCCTTAGGCATATTTATACTGATTTTGTTACGTGGACGCCGTGTATGTGAGGTGACGAGTGCGTACATGGGTCATTGTTGCTAAAATCCTATTTGTACTTCCACGAAATCACTCATTTTCATTCCTATATTGCTGTTTCCTGTCTTAATTGAGTAGTTAGCTTAAGAGTAAGCATGCCTACCTGTCCTTACTTGATTTTCTCTTATTTGCTACTAGTTGCACCATGCTTAGGTAGATTTACTGTATTCTTGCCTGTTGTTTTTCCTGGACTATTTAATTAAGCCGTATCCGACATACTTCTGCTTTGCATATTTAAATTGGGACTACGGACCGAGATCCGGGAGCTTTCCTCTTGTACTGCATTTCATATTTAGATTGGGACTACAGACCGAGATCCGGGAGCTTTCCCCCTGTACTGCATAGCATATTTAAATTGGGACTACGGACTGAGATCAGGGAGCTTTCCCCGTGTACTGCATTGCACATTTACTGTTGAGATATATGTTGTGCTGAGCCGAGGGCTCTCTTTCTATTATTAATTCTTCCAGTTTCCATTAATCCTGTTTATCATTGCTTATCTATATTTCACTATTTTAAATTTTATATTGACTTGTTTTAAAAACTTAGTAGGGCCTCAACCTGACCTCGTCACTACTTGTCTGGGGTTAGGCTTGGCACTTACGGAATATCGAATGTGGAGTACTCCGCCCTTTCCTGCGCATGTTTTTCCCATGTGCAGATCCAGGTACCAACACCCAGTATCGTGACTAGGAGTCATTCTAGCAGCTGTCAGGAGACCGCAAGGTAATTCTGCCGCGTCCGCAGAATCCCACGAGTCCCCTTCTACTCTAGTATAGGCATAGAGGACTTATGTATTTTCCACTATTTCATTGTATAGAGCTACATTTAGTACACAGCTTTTGACTATCATGACATTTCGGGTTTTGGGAAGTGAAAGTGTACATGATGAGTAGCTATGTTATATCTACTTGAGTTCTTTTCTGTCTTTATTTTATTGATTCTATTATTTTTTTGCAGATTTTAGGCTTACCTAGTCGTAGAGACTAGGTGTCGTCACGATACCTTTCGGAGGGAAAAATGGGTCGTGACAAGTTGGTATCAGAGCATCTAGGTTCATAGGAGTCACAAGTCACAAGCCGGTTTATTAGGTCTCGCGGATCGGTGCGGAGATGTCTGTATCTATCTTCGAGAGGCTTTGTTACGTGGACGCCTTGTACGTGAGGTGATGAGTGCGTACACGGGTCATTGTTGCTAAAATCCGATTTTTACTTCCATGAAATCACTCATTTTCATTCCTATATTACTGTTTCCTGTCTTAACTGAGTAGTTAGCTTAAGAGTAAGAATGCCTATTTGTCCTTACTTGATTTCCTCTTATTTGCTACTAGTTGCACCATGCTTAGGTAGCTTTACTCTATTCTTGCCTGTGCTTTTTTCCTGGACTATTTAATTAAGTTGTATCTGACATACTTCTTCTTTGCATATTAAAATTTGGGACTACAGACCGAGATCCAGGAGCTTTCCCCCTGTACTGCATTTCATATTTAAATTAAGACTACGGACCGATATCCAGGAGCTTTCCCCCTGTACTGAAATGCATATTTAAATTGGGACTACGGACGGAGATCCGGGAGCTTTCCCCATGTAATGCATAGCATATTTAAATTGGGACTACGGACTGACGTCCGGGAGCTTTCCCCGTGTACTGCATTGCACATTTACTGTTGAGCTATATGGTGTGTTGAGCCGATGGCTCTCCTTCTGTTATTAATTCTTCCAGTTTCCATTAATCCTGTTTATCATTGCTTATCTATATTTCACTGTTTTAAATTTTATATTGACTTGTTTTAAAAACTCAGTAGAGCCTCAACCTGACCTCGTCACTACTTGACTGGGGTTAGACTTTGCACTTATGGAGTACCGAATGTGGAGTACTCACGCCCTTTCCTGCACATGTTTTCCCCATGTGCCGATCCAGGTACCAGCACCCAGTATCATGGCTAGGAGTCATTCTAGCAGCTGCCAGGAGACCGCGAGGTAATTCTGCCGCGTCCGCAGAATCCCACGAGTCCCCTTCTACTCTAGTATAGGCATAGAGGACTTATGTATTTTCCACTATTTCATTGTACAGAGCTACATTTAGTACAGAGCTTGTGACTATCGTGACATTCCGGGTTTTGGGAAGTGAATGTGTACATGCTGAGCAGCTATGTTATATCTACTTGAGTTCTTTTCTGTCTTTATTTTATAGATTCTATTATTTTTCTGAAAATTTTAGGCTTACCTAGTCGTAGAGACTAGGTGTCGTCACGATACCTTTCGGAGGGCAAAACGGTCGTGACACGATTTGTTATCGCGCAATGTCGTATGATGATAGAATGCTTGCCCATGTGTTGGGGTGATGAATGGCATGAAGGGAGGTCTTCTCAGGGCGTGATATCGAGATTTCAGCATTTTAGTTCTGGCAGAGGAAAGGCAAATGGACTATAAATGGTCAGCTTTTGGATTAATAAAGCAGTAAGACTTGGTGGTTTCAAGAAAGGTGGGATATTCACCTGTGATGTGGTGTCTTCATCACTAATCGAATGGAATATGTTAAGCCTGTTGGTGCGATGGTTTCTTCGGCTGCATGGGGTCAGAGTATTGTGAAGAAGTATTGAAGAATGCGGTTGGCAGAGACCGGGAGGTGCGGTGGTTCAGTGCTGGATAAGTGTTGATAATGAAGGCAGCTCGAGATAAATGATCTTTGAAGAGTTTGAAGTCGTGGCAAATTGCGGGTTTAAGAGCTACAGAGAATGATATTGAATTGAGGCAGCAATTGGGCAACATACGACGAAGGAAGACATGTGATAAGTGTCAGGAGTCGGCTACATTTCTAAAAGGCCAGGTATAAGGAACAGAAGTCAGGTGGTTGTTTAAAGGAATGAGTTTAACAAGTGGAAGAGTGGCAGCATAGCCCAGGAGTTCAGTGGTAAGACAACTGCCTATCTTGAGGGAAAGTTGAGAGTTTTAGTGGATGGTGATCGGGTCCACGAGCTTAAGTTAAATATGGGTTATTTCGGCGGAAGGTTGGATATAACAGGGAGGAGTTGTTAGGAATGAAGAAGGATGCAATGTGGCGGTGAATTTGAAGATGTTGTTGCGCATTTAGTAGATGTCCATAAGGAGCGGACAGGCTGGTAAAGTTGGTGATTTCCATAGGTGGGTTATCTCCTGTGAATAGGTTAGCGGTTGCATGGTTGGCAAGTTTTTGCAAGGGAATGCTGACAGGGTAATTCTGAAGAATTGGACGGACTGGTTAAGAAAAATCATGTTAACAAAGGAGAAAGGATCTCAACAGGGTCTAGAGTGGTGCAAGGAGTAGCTTCGGGCTAAGTGGGGAGTCCCACCACCTGCAGTTGGGTTGAAGGATTGTGTTCTCATGGGGTCGTGGATTGTCGGCGTGTTGGAAAGTTATTTCAGCTAAGGGTAAAGGAGTAGAATGGTGATCGTGTGTGGGATTTGATAAATGTGTGAAAAAGTTGGCCCTATCGGACCAGGGTTAGGCTTTGAAGAATTCAGAATTTATGCTTAAGGCATAGGCGAGTTGTTAGGGTAGTGACTCGGTCACGTGCTTCATTAAAAAGGGTGTTCATGTGCTAGAAAAACCTTGGAGTTGATTGTATTCGGGGCCAGTCAGAGTGGGTGACTCTCAATAGCGGTCCTAGTGAATTCAAAAGTTAAGAACGCGGTGTTTAAGGGTTTCAGGCAGCAGTATGATTAAGAGTCGAGCTTTTGCAGTATAATTCCTAAGAAGGGGAAAATGGTTGGAGTGCTACATGTTATTTTTAGCGTGCAGGTTAGTATTGAAGGAGTGGGAGAAATAAACTCCGGGTTGTAGAAAGATTATCAGGAGGGTATGAGACGGGTTGCGGGATTTAGACAGCATGGTCTCGTGAATCAAGGTCACTCGGTATGAGTGAGGGTTGAGTTTCTATGAGTTGAAGGAAGTTACTATTATTCCTGAGGGAATTGAAGATGATTAAAAGAAGATAGATTGATTAGCCATGGTTGAAATGGCACATGTGCGGCAGTGATCAGTTTGGTTAGTGTGATTGAGTAATGCGTGTGATTTGCACAGTGTGTGTGAGGTTTGACGGTCGCCGTAACAGATTTGATTTGGGAGAATTTGAGTGTTATGGCATGTCAGGTGTAGGCGGATCCCGGAAGTCTTATGGTGGTTCAGACCACTACTTAAGGATTTGCATGTTGGGTGATTGGGAGAATTCACTTGAGTGTTGTTATTGTCCTCTTGATTTGAGTTAAGTAAGAGGTTTTTATATGATGAAGTGTTCACCCTATTAGTGGTTCAGAATTTATGATGGAATTCTAGCGCTATCTCATATTGGCATGTTAGGTGCGGTAAGCAGTATGTAACTGGAAGTAAGGAATCGAGATTGCGGCTCGGTGTTAACAAGGATGTCATGAGCTTGGATGAGCAAGAAAAAGTGATTTGAAATTTCAGAGTAAGCTGGCGTTATCTTCAGTGTCACCTGAGATCGATATTTGGTGAAAGAGGCTTTGTACCCTGGTTATGGGTTCTTGATATGTTTTACAGCGTTAGTGTTGCCAGTGGTGGATGTGCAGATTTCTACCTTGTGTGGAAGGTCGTGGGAGCGTGACCACGGGAAGATTGTACGAGTGTGACATGTAGTCACTTAATGGGTTGAAGATTTGGACTGAGTATAAAGAAGTGTAATATTGCTTATTTAAGAATTTATACCTGGAAGGCGTTTGGTTCATTTGGTTGTGGATTGTGGGGTGTTTGTCCCGGCTATGATGGTTGTTCTTGCGTGTTATGAGAGGAAGTGGGTTAATATGGACCCAGGTAAAAGCTATTAGCCTAGTTCGGTGCGAGCAAGGTAGACTCGATGTTTGTGAATGGGTTTAAACAGGATTATGGGCTTCATGTGAGGCAGATGTATTCATTTCAGTATAGCGTTCCTCAAGGAGGGGTGTTGGAAAATCAGGTGATTGTTCCGTCTTCGTCAAATTCATGTAATATTATGATTGTGTCGTGTGAGTTGTGAAACGGCTTGATAATTTCTTATGTGTTGAGGTCCCGCGTAGGGCTGAGGTTATGTGAGCAGGATAGCTCTTGAGATCCAGATGTATATATATATGTATATATATGTATATATATATGTATATATATGTATATATATATGTATATATATGTATATATATATGTATATATATGTATATATATATGTATATATATGTATATATATATGTATATATATGTATATATATATGTATATATATGTATATATATATGTATATATATGTATATATATATGTATATATATGTATATATATATGTATATATATGTATATATATATGTATATATATGTATATATATATGTATATATATGTATATATATATGTATATATATGTATATATATATGTATATATATGTATATATATATGTATATATATGTATATATATATGTATATATATGTATATATATATGTATATATATGTATATATATCTGTATATATATGTATATATATCTGTATATATATGTATATATATCTGTATATATATGTATATATATCTGTATATATATGTATATATATATATCGCACCTCAGTGGTGCTTGAGTTTTGTTAGCATATGTCTTTATCAGTCTCCCCAAGATGGTATTATGCACTTAGCGTGCTTGTGACCGATATTCAGTAATTTGTAATAGTGAGCAATTCAGCTCCTTGTGTATTTCCTTATGTGAATTTTTTTGTGACCGATATTCAGTAATTTGTAATAGTGAGCAATTCAGCTCCTTGTGTATTTCCTTATGTGAATTTTTTTTGTGTGGATCGGGTGGCACGTCGCCACAAGTATGTTATTTGGATCGGGTTGCACGCCGCAACAGTGTGATGATGAATAAAGTTCCTATATTTATTTTTCTTGTGTTTTACTTCCTATTCTCTGAGGAAAGTTCATAATAGTTGCGTAAGTTGAGTAGTCCCTTCCTGAGTCATTTCTTATGTATCGTGTCCGAGTTGTGGCATATTGGCGCGATGTGGTATCATGTGAGACTGTTGGTCATGTCTGGGGTGATTGGTTGTTTGAACAGTTCATATTGGGTGAGACGAGATTATTGGATCAGGGATCAGTGCGATAAGATTATGTGAAATACATTAAAGGACAGTTACCCTTATTGGTTTGTAATGAGGTGATGGTTCTAGTTAAGAGGAGATACTCAATGACTTATTAACTCGGCAGTTGATTATGAATTTCTACACATATCTCCTTCGTTGTGGTGGTATCGCCAGCATTATATCAGGATGTATGTATATATATTGTAAGGTGCATTGGAAGCATCAGATTCATGGAATTTTGGCTATTAAGGTTCAGGGAGTGTCATTGTGGTCAGATGATGAATTATGCAGTGCATGGTGCTAATTCAGCAAAGGTATGCAGTCATGTTCTGGTATATCGTGTGGTAGTTGATGCGGTGTTTATATATTAGGGACAGGCCTGGAAGAGAATTTCAGGTGTTGGAACTAGATTATGAGCTTATTATATGGATAAAAGAATAAATCTTCAGATTTGATCAAGCTAATGTACCCAACTGGGTTGTGGTAGCACGGGCAGGTTCACGAGGTGTTAATCAGTTATTTCAGATAACTCCAGAGAAATTCTTAGCACATTCGAGGACGAACGTCTATTTAAGTGGGGGAGAATGTAACGACCCACCGGTCGTTTTGAGATCTAGCACATCGTTCAGCGGTTTGAAGTCATGAGCAGCTCCATTTCAGGTGTTATGACTCGTAGGCATGGTCGGATTTGAATTTCGGGAAGTTCGGAGTCAAATTGGAAAGAAAATTCGCATTTCAGAAGCCTTAAGTTGGAGAAATTGTCTAAGATTGTAATTTTGAGTAAATGACCTCCGAATAAGAACTTGAAGGTTCCAGCGGGTTTGTATGATGATTTCGGACTTAGGTGTATGTCCGGATCGGGCTTTAGATATCCCGGGAGCGTTTCGGCGTATATTGTGGAAGTAAGCATTTTGAAGAAATTCCTTAAGTTTGGGTTGAAGTGCATCTCAGTGATATTGATGTCTGTTTGGGATTCCGAGCCTGGGAATAGCTCCGTATGGTGATTCTGGAGTTGGGAGCGCGATCAGAAGTGAATTCAGATGTGCGTAGGTTATTTTGAAGTCATTTGGCTAAAGATAGGAATTTGAAGGTTTTTGAGAAATCCGATCGGAAGTGAAAATTTTGATATCGGGGTCGGAATGCAATTCCGGAGGTTGGAGCAAGTCCATAATGTCAAATATGACTTGTGTGCAAAATTTGAGGTCAATCGGACGTGATTTGATAGGTTTCAGCATCGGAGGTGGAAGTTTGAAATTTCAAGTTCATAAAGTTTGAGTTTTAGTGTGATTCGTGATTTCGGTGTTGTTTGATGTGATTTGAGGCCTCGGGCAAGTCCGTATTATGTTTTGGAACAGGTTGGTGTGATTGGACGGGTCCCGGGGGCCTCGGGTGGATCCGGGTGGTTAACGGATCAATGTTTGAAGTTGAAGAAAAACTGAGGTTGTTGTTATCTGGTGTGACCGTACCTGCGAGGCTTGGGTCGCAGGTGCGGCTTTGGCGCCGTAGGTGCGGCTTTGGCGCCGTAGGTGCGAGGTTTTAATGGCTTGGCAGGGAGTGCAGGTGCGATGAATTTCTGCACCTGTGAAGGCGCAGATGCGGACAATGGGGCGCAGGTGCGAAGTTTGGCTGGGGCTGAGGAGGCCATAGGTGCGGAAGTTTGGGCGCACCTATGGAACCCCAGGTGCGAGATTTTCATCGCAGGTGAGAAAATAGGCCTAGGAAGAATGTTTTTAAAATCGATATTTTTGGCCATTTTTCTCTCATATTTCTCATGGTTGGGGCGATTTAGGAGAGCTTCAAGAGGGGAATTTCATCATCTATGTCAAGGTAAGTTATTCCAACTCATCTCAAGTTAAATACAAGGTATATTTATGGATTAAAACATGGAAATTAGTAGGGAAATGGGATTTTTGGAAGAAAAACCTAGAAATTGTATTTTGGATTTTAGCCACGAATTTGAGTATGATATTAAGGGTAAATTGTATATTTGAGCTAGTAAGGTTATGGGTAGGATATATCTTCGAGAAATTTCGGAATTCGGGCACGTGGGCCCAAGGGCATTTTGGTCAATTCACTGAGCGGAGTTAGGAAAGTATATTATTTGAATTTGTTACGAGTATTAGAATGAATTTTCATTGCTTTGCCCGTTATTTGGTAGTTTTGGGGCGTTGTGCATAGAGTCGTCGGAAGGGCTTGGAAGCTGGTTATGGAATTTCGGAACGAGGTAAGTCTCCTTTCTAACTTGTGAGGGGGAATTGTCCCCCTAGGTGAACTAATTAAATATGTGTTACTATCTGCAGGGGCTACGTACGCACGAGGTGACGGGAGTCCGTGTGTAGCTACTATTATGCCATGTCCGGGTAGTCTAGGATCCACTAGCATGCCTTACTTGTTGTACTTGTGATCTTGCCAGTAATATTAGACCGCTAATATAATCGAAATAGTAAATTGAATCCCTAAGAAGACTAGAGTTCACTTTCTTAATCACCTAGAAAGAGAATTGATTCCTCCGTGGATAATTGTGTTCCTGATAAGGTTATATTATTGAATATTATTAAACTTGGCAAATGAGTTTCAAAACAAAGATTTAAATGCTATTTTTTCGTGTTCCTTTAAGAAGAATCTTATCATTTTCTTGAGAAGTTGTTTTCTTGATAAAAATGTGGATTTATTATGTGAATACGTGTACATATGAGAACCTGAGTCGTAGGTATGATTCGCGAGCAGGCTAGCCTTATTATTATTATGTTGACTGCGTCGCATGATCGATTCACGAGCGGGGAAAATAGATGCATCTATGGTTCGAGCCGTTCAACCCTTTGATAGTGCATAGTTTATTATTGTTGGTCCGTGCCGTTCCACCCTCGGCATTTCTTGAGCATGATAATTGTTGCATATTTCCTGTGATTTATACATGTTTATTGGCCTAAGGAAAATTCTTAATATCCAGTTAAAAAGAAGAAGAATTGATGTGTAAAATGTTAAATAAGTCTGATGTTCTCATACCTGATTATTGTTTAAATTGTCAATTGAAATGGCGAAGGTGTTAAAGTGTTAAGATATAAGTGGGACTGATATTCCTTATCCCTGATATTTAAATAAATTGCCTATGACATTCATGCTTAGTGTCTCACTTGATTATACTATATTGACCTTTAGTAAGTGTCAAATCGACCTCTCGTCACTACCTCTCTGAGGTTAGGCAGGATACTTACTGAGTACACGTTGTTTTCGTACTCATGCTACACTTGCTGTGTATTTTTATTGCACAGGTACTTTCACAGTGATGTGGCTGGTTTGGAGACTTAGGCGAGCTGCATCATCTGGAGGCGATCCGCAGCTGACAGAGTCTCCCTCGTATTGTATTCATTTTGTCTTAAATTCCATTATCCAAATTTATATCTCGGACAAGCTTTGTAATGATTGTATAAATTCTTCGAAATTGCTCATGCACTTGTGACACCGGGTTCTGGGATGTGTTTGGGGATATATTTGCTAAAATGGAATATTTAAACCATCGTACTTACTTAACAGATTTTTGTTTAGTTATCATGTAATAAAGTGAAAGGTAATGATTTCAAAAAAATATTAAAACAGGAATTTATTTCAACTAATTAATGATTGGCTTGCCTGACGATGGTGTCTGGCGCCATCACGACCTTAATAGATTTTGGGTCGTGACAGTATACTTGCAACCTTTGATTGATGAGTTACAATTATTATGGAATCAAGGTGCGGAAATATATGATATATCAACTAAACAAAACTTTAGATTACATGCTACTTTGATGTGGACTATAAATAATTTTCTTGCTTATGGAATGTTATATGGGTGGTCGACTGCAGGAAAGTTAGCTTTCCCTTGTTGTATGGAAGACACAAAAGCATTTACCTTGAAACATGGAGGTAAAAATACATGGTTCGACTGCCACCGTAGATTCTTGCCAATGAATCATGAATTTAGGCGAAATACAAGTGCATTTATGAAGAACCGAACTGATTTTGAGGAGCCACCGACCTCTTATGTTAAGAAAAAATTTGGAACAGAATAAGGGACCTGCCTAAAGTAACAGAGTCTCCACCATCTAAGATACTAGGTTATGGTGTCACACATAACTGGACTAAATGGAGCATATTTTGTGTAACGACCCGGTCGTTCGTTCCGAGAGTTATAGCCTTGTTTCCCCCATTTCTGCTTATTTATGTGTTGTTCAACTGCGTTGAGTTGTATCGAGTTGGTAGGTTTGGGTTCGTAGTAGTTTTGGAAGGAAATGAACAATTACTCTCTTAATTATAAAGCTAAGTTAGTAAATTCAACCGAAAATTTATTTATGAGTAAACGAATTCGGAATGTTTATTTTATGGCGCAATTGAGTTTTTGGCAATTTTTGGTCGGCAGTGGAATATTAGCTATCGGGGTCAGAATGGAATTCCGAAAGTGGGAGCAAGTCCGTAGTGTCATTTTGGATGTGTGTGCAAATTTTCAGGTCAATCGGACGTGTTTTGGGTTGTTTCAGCATCATTGGTGGAATTTAAAATTTTCTAAGTTCGTAGGCTTGAATCCGAGGTGAATTTGGTGTTTTGGAATTGTTTTGGATATTTAGAAGGTTTGACTAAGTTTGAATAAGGTTATGATATGTGTTGGCATGTTTGGTTGAGGTCCCGAGGGTCTCGTATGAGTTTCAAGTGAGTTTGCACAAGATCTAACTTCAAACGAGCATAGCTCTCAATATATGAAGAGTTATATGGTGTATAACCTATCACATTAAAGCTCTTTGAATCTAGTTTTCAACTTATCAAACCGTTAATCAATTGGAGATTTCTAAAAGAAGTTATGACCTTTTTACTAAATGGTGACAGAACAACTATGCGAGTCTTCGTAGCCTACGCACCATTGCGTAGGCAAAATCAGCATGGAAGTGAAGGGAGGGTTAAGCTGCGTAGCCAATCTGCGTAGGCTACGCAGCCAGCCTATGCAGCTCATTTTCTATAAATCAAGGGAGCTTCGAGGAGAGAGAAAAAGATAACATTTTTGGGCTATGTTTTGGATTCTCGAGAGAAAGTGGAGCACCCTCAATCCAAATACACACAAAAGGTGAATTTTATGATTTTTTTATAATGGATTAACACTAGTTAATGGTAGTATTAACATCTACATGGATTGAAATTCATAGGAATTTCTCTAATCATCAAGAATCATTCAAAAGGATTCAAGTTAGGATTTGATCTACAAGAGGTAAATTCTCCACCCTACACTTAAATACAACTATGGATTAAGTATTTGGAATGTATTGTGAAGTAGAAAGTACCAATTGGTTGAAGAATTATGCTAGTCCTTCAAATGGGTATTGTGAGTTAGGGTTCTTGAATGGAGAAGAAGATGAATAGTAAATTTTTTGAATCTTGTTAGGATGGTTGGTGATTCTAGTGCTTCAATAACTTAATAATGATTAATTATTGAATCACATAACCTAGATTGGGGCTTAAAGGCCAAGGATGAAATCTATTAAGAATAAAAGGGATATGTATGGGCGAATTGGGCTTGTTGAAGACTCTAATTGAAGATTTGAGGGTCGAGTTTGATTTGGGGATTTGAGGGACCAAATGAGGTTGGATTTTGATAAATTTGGTATGGTTGGACTCGTGAGTGAATGGGCTTTCTAAGTTTGTAATTCTTCTCGGATTTTGAGACATGGGCCCGGGGGCCGGGTTTGGCCAATTTCGGGAATTGTGCTTAATTTTGATAATTTTCGAGAGGGCTTTGTTACTTAGTATCTATTGATGATATAAATCTGATTTTGGTTAGATTCGGAACAATCGGAGGCCGAGTCTAGAGGCAAAGGCATTGTGGGCTAGGATTTTAGCCGGTTTGAGGTAAGTAACAGTTTTAACTCTGGCTTTGAGGGTATAAACCCAAAGAAAATGATATCATATGATTGTTTGGTGGTGATACCCACGCTAGGTGACGGGCGTGTGGGTGTGCACCGCGAGGGATTGAGACTTGGTCCGTCTTGTGAGGTTGTGAGGCCTAATGGCTATTATCTGTGGTTCTGTGTTTACTTGTTGTTGAACTTGTTTCCTTCATGTTAGAGATCATGTTTAGGCTTTATTCATGCTCAATATTATTTGAACTCAATCATAGAAGTTATTATACATGTTTACCTCGGTCTATATTACTTGCTAATATGTTGTGATACTTGATGTGGGATGTGTCCCCTTACTTGTTGATGATGGTGAGGCTAGTGAGGTACATGATTGAGTGAGATTGATGGCCTGGTTGTGAGGATATTAATACCATAGCGCGTGAGCTATCCACGCAGCACGTGAGCTGTCCGTGCGGATCCAGGTATTGATATTATGGCACGTGAGTTGTCCGTGCTTAGCGCATATTTTGGCACGTGAGCTATCCGTGCCTAGAGAATATTTTGGCACGTGAGTTGTCCGTGCTTAGAGCATATTATGTTACGTGAGTTGTCCGTGCCTAGAGCTTGGGTTTTGGGAGCCTCTCCGGAGTTGAATGTATTGAGTGTTGAGTGTTGAGTGCGAGTGATGAGTGATGAAGTGACATTGCTGTGAGATAGTATTTATTTGTGTGGTTGCTGCATTTATCTATTAAATTTCTTTGCGGCATTTACAGAGTTATGGAATTTACCTATTTATTTCTGTTATTTTTAAATTGTGAAAATAAATAATTGGACTGTTTTACTTAGCTCGTCACTACTACTCAGTTCCTTAGTTATTTCTGTTACTACTAAGTCAGTTGTACTCAGACTATATCATGCACTATATGTGCAGATCCACTGAAGTTTGAAGGCGGAAATCATTGAGTTCAGGCCGGCTATCTGTGGAGACTGCAAGGTAGCTGCTAGCAACAGCAGGACCTTGTTACCCCTTTTGTCATTTCTTCTTTTGGACAGTTTATATATCTTAGTTCATAGTTTTAGACACTTATGACTTAGTGACACCCCGATGTTTGGGGCCGTTTTCGCACTTTATATTAATATTATTTAGAGTTGATTTGGTTTATGAAAAATCTAAAGGTTTGAAATTTTTTATTTTTTCATATAATTGATTCAGTAGTAATATGTCATGACCCAAGAGGTCATCACGTGTAATTTTAGCTAAGTCTGTGTTCCGAGGCCATGAAAGCCTCCTTTTATCTCACCTCGATGTGTGTGTGCAGCCCGGGTGCGTAGCCGGAAAGCCTTTATGTGGAAAATTAATAAAATGATGATCTTGTAATAATTATTTAAATAAAGTTGACTTTGGTCAACATTTTTGGTAAACGGACCTGGACCCATGATTTGATGGTCCCGGAGGGTCCGTAGGAAAATATGGGACTTGGGCGTATGTCTGGAATCGAATTCCGAGGTCCCGAGTCTGAGAAATAAATTTGTAAAGAAAATTGTTTTTTGAAAAATATAAAGGTTTTTGAAAATGAGATTTGATGTGAAACCGGTGATATCGGGCCCGTATTATGGTTTCGGAGCCCAGAACAGGTTCAATATGTATTATATGTGTTACCTGTGAAATTTGGTGGGAAACGGACTTAGTTTGACGTGATTCGGATCGAAAATGGAAAATTTAGAAGTTTTGGAAGTTTAAAGGAATTTCATTGATTTTGAGGTTTAATTCAATGCATATGATATTATTTTGGTGGTTTAATTACTCGAATAAGTCCGTAGGATGTTTTTGAGGTTGTGTGCATATTTGATTTTGAGTCCCGAGGGCTCGGGTAGGTGTCGGAGTGCAAAAACTTAGAAAAATCTGGTGTAAATCTCAGTTTCTGATGTCTGGTGTTGTCTACTATGCGATCGCATAGGCCCTTTCGCGATCGCATAGCTTTGTGCTGGGGGAGAAAATCTGATACACTATGGGATCGCATAGCATGTTCTGCGATCGCATAGTGTAGTAGGCAAGCTGGGGGGAGGGGGGGTAGCTACACAGTGCGACCGCACTTTCTTGTTTGCGATCGCGTAGGGTGAGGGTTAATGTTCTGTGAGATCGCACACTTGCACTCGCGATCGCGTAACTTTAGAAACCAGTTCACTATATGATCGCATCTCTTACTCCGCGATCGCATAGACCAAAAACGCCAGTTATTTTAAAGTCTAAAAACAGAACACTTACGGGATTGAACCCATTTTTCACAACTTCTTCTTCTCCACACCTCCTTGGGCGATTATTGAAGAACCTATTCACCATAGCTTCATAGGTATGTAATCCTGACCTCGTTTTCTTCCATTTTTATCAACACCCACTAGATTCTAGGCCTAAAAACATATGACTAAGGGTAGAAAATTGGGGTTTTAGGTAGAGTTAGGGCTTTTTGATTATTTGGGAATTTGACCTCCTTTTGGGGTTGGATTTCAAAACAAATTATATATTTGGGCTCGTGGGGGAATGGGTAACCGGGGTTTGGTCCGAACCTCTGTTTGGACCAAGCGGGCCCGGGGTCGATTTTTGGATTTTTGGGAAGAATGTTGGGAAATCTATAATTAAGCATTGGAATTGAATTGTGTAGCATTTATTGATTTAATTGAGTCGATTATGTCTAGATACGATTGGTTTGGAGTCGAGTTCAAAAGGAAAAGCGGTGTTTGAGGCTTGATTTTGATCATTAGAGTCGAGGTAAGTGTTTGGCCTAACCTTAGCTTGAGGGAGTAGGTATTGAGTCCTAATTGCTACGTGTGTATTCCATGTTCAATGTATTGGTGAGGTGACGAGTACCTATATGTTGTTTTCAAGCATGACCGTGAGTCGAAAATTTGCAATTATATGATATTTATCGGCTTTTATTGTGTTTATGGGTTTAATAGCAATTTGATATCTATTCATTTGGTGGAAATTCTTAGTTATGGGTATTGTTGAGTAGTTGATCGGTTGAGGAACTTTATGTTGGATTATACACATGTGTAGTATTGTTTATAGATGTGTCCCTTGTCGGGACGGTATTATTCTTGTTGATTATTCCGTGCCATATTTTATGATGTTATGCACGCGGGGACATTCCGTGCCACGTTTATGTTGTTTATGCACGAGGGGACATTCCGTGTTGTGTTATAATTATTATGCATGAGGGGACATTTTGTGTCGTGTTAATGATATATATATGCACGAGGGGACATTTTGTGCCGTGTTGATGATACATATATGCACGAGGGGACATTTTGTGCCGTGATTGTGATGTTTTATGCACGAAGGGACATTCTGTGCCATGTTTATGTTGTTTATGCATGAGGGGATATTCCTTGCCATATTTTATATTGTTATGCACGAGGGGACATTTCGTGTCGTCTAATGCTAAAAATATGCCCGAGGGGACATGCCGTGTCGCTCCCTTTCACTTGTTTATTTCGTGTTGTTAATCCCCGTTATTATTTTTGGATATTTAGATTGTTGCTTTGTTCAGTCATTTCAGTAATTGCTATCCCTTTCCCAAGCATGTTTCCCCCTATTGTACTTACTGTTTATTTCTTATGGTTATTTCCTGTTATACTTTATTTAAACTGCACAGGTGATATTATTTGTCGTGTCCTAGCCTCGTCACTACTTCGCCGAGGTTAGGCTCGGCACTTACACAGTACATGGGGTCGGTTGTACTGATGCTACACCTGCATTTCCTTATGTTGTGCAAATTACGGAGACGGACCCAGTGGGCATTGATCGAGGGAGTATCCTTCAGTCCACAGGCGATACTGAGGTAGTCCCGCAGACGTTCGTGGGCCTTGGCGTCACCTCCCTTATTTCTCTTTTCTGTCTTTTCACGTAGTTCCAAGACAGTTGTACACATTTATTTCAGACCTTTATTTTTACTAAATCTAGACTGTCCGTGAGATTGTGATACCAGTTCTGGGGGTGTATTTAAGGAAATTTCGTAAGATTTATTATTTAAGTTGTTGAATTTCTTATCTTCCGCATTTCTAATTATACATGTTCTAGTTTACTACTGTTATTTCAATTTTTCTTAATAAGGAAATAATAATTTAACCAAAATGTTGGCTTGTCTAGCGGGTTCAACATTAGACGCCATCACGGCCTAAAGGTGGGATTTTAGGCCGTGACATAATATTTTGGAAATAGGCTTGCCTTGTAACACGATAGGCGCCATCATGACCATGTTTGGATTTTGGGTCGTGACATTTTGGGAATTATGATGCGTGGCTAGAATTCATGATTTTAAGCATTATATACCTTGCATTTTATGTGTTTTA
>ML357390.1:6860-20325 GCA_005239505.1 Nicotiana paniculata | reverse complement strand
AAGCCTAACATTTAACCACAATATCAATAATAAAAGAACTTTAACAATCTCGATTATAGAAATATTGACTGAGTCTACATTTTTCCAAAAACCCGGTAAATACAAGTAATAAGCTCTACGAAATCTTTCTACCAAATCTAAATACAATTGTCTAGGAATAATTAAGTACAGTTGAAATAAACAGGAAGGTGACTCCGAAGCCTGCAAAGGCAGCAACAAGTTGCCTTGAGTCTCCTCAGCATTCATCCGCGCAACTACTAACAACCAAAACCTGGATCTCTGCAAACAAAAATGCACAGAAGTGTAGTATGAGCACACCACAATGGTGCCCAGTAAGTATCAAGACTAATCTCTCTGGATTAGCGACGAGGACTGGTCAAGACACCACTGGTCTACAAGATAAATAACATGAATGTAGAAATGACCGAACGTTACATCTATCTAAGACTTCACGGAATAATTTACAACAATGACAATATAAAGCGGAAGGAAATTACAGAAATCAATCACGAAACAACACAAAAATACACAGAAAGATGGACAACAAAACAAGCCAAACCGAAAGGAAACACAATACAATAGAGAACACCAATAACTCAATTCTACGTTTGTTTGTTCACATCGGGCCTTAGCCATTAAAATCCATAAACTAGTAGAAATCATTAAACAACAGTTCATATGAAAAACTTTTGCAAATAAAATCATTTTAGAATGGAAGAGTTTCTTTTGAAAACATACTTTCTCCAAGAGTAGATATAAGTATATTTAATAGAGAGAATTACGTAAAACATAGTTTCTTTCAAAATACGAAACTTCCCAAAGATGTTTTCCCAATAAATCACTTCCAAATATCATTTTAGGTAAGACTAGTGCTTTTCAAATATACCTTCGATATGAGAGTCATTCAAATATAATCATTTCAAAACCATTTCTTTTTTCAATAAAATCCCTTGATCAAAATCTCCTAAAGATTTACCTACCAGAACTTAGTCCGTAACTTAGAAATTGTCATGCAGTACATGAGGAATATCAAATCTTGCCAATAAATGCAGTAAGAGATGAGTAGGAATATCCAAATTTAGAACAACGGAATAAAATTTAAAGAAAATTGCACGGCATCACCCTTCGTGCTCTTACTCTCATCCTCATCAAAACAAGTGCACGACATCACCCTTCGTGCTTTACTCTCATCCTCTACAAAACAAGTGCGCGACATCACCCTTCGTGATTTTACTCTCATCCTCACAATGCAATAAATAAATAAAACGGCACGACATTATCCTTCGTGCTTTTAAATGTCATATCATGGCAAGGCATCACCCTTCGTGCTTTTACAATCTCATCCTCACAATGCAATAAATAAATACACGACATCACCTTTCATGATTTACACTCTTCCTCGCAATGAAAAAAATAAATACACGGCATCACCCTTCGTGCTTTATACTGTTCCTCACACAAACAATATCAAGAACAACAATTATGCAAGGAACATCAACAATATGAACCATAAATCACAACATCCCGGCAAGGGAGTCAATAATATAAACAATATCATTAACGGAATAAACAATAATAGAAACCATAACATCCCGTCAAGGGATTCAACAAAGCAAACGACATCATCAACAATGGAATAATAAGAGAAACCACACAATCCCGACAAGGGAAACAACTATAACCAATCTCACCTAAACAGTTAACTTCACGGAATAAACTCAACTTCAATAGAGGCCCAGTAATAGGCAACATCAAGGAAATACCAATGACTTAAGGGAATAGTCATATAAATCACAACGTAAGACTCACGGGCATGCTTGACTCCAACGAATAGATGTTTCAACTACGACTTATCAACTATAAGGCTAGATGAAACTAATTATAGTCAATTAGGCAAGTTAGGGAGAAAATATAGCATGATGATGAGAGAAGTCGAATATTTAGTTACATCAAGTAAGGTCAAATAGCCAACGAAGGAATCAAAAAACAAATAGTTCTAGTTTAACATGAAGCGATGAAATTAACAACCAAGTATTCAAATGTAACAATTACAACTCATACACAGGTACTATAAGAACCTACGAATCCTAAAAGGCCAATCTAATTGCAAATAAGTCTGAGTACACACTCGTCACCTCGCATACTACAATCAACATGGTTGACTCAATCCTAAGGGGTAGTTCCCCCACACAAGGTTAGGCAAGATACTTACCTCAAAGACGACAACCCGGTACTCAAAAATAGACTTCTCGGGTGGAAAGTCCTCCGGACGGCTCAAAATCAACTAAAACAACTTCAAAATACACATAAAACGTATAAGGAACTATTCTAAAAAATAAAGTATCAATCTTTACAAAACTTATAAAAATCGACTTAAAAGTTGAACCCCGGGCCCGCACCTCGGAAACCAACAAATTTTACAAATTCTGATTACCCATTCCGATTCACCCATACTAAATTTATCCAATTCCGATAACATTGGTCTTTCAAGTCATGATTTTACATTTTAGAAGTTTTCTTTCAAAACCCACAATTCCCTCAACCCAAAACACAAATTAAATGATAGAAACAAGTCATTAGATTTCAAAACCCACAATTCTCTAATTATAGTAGAAGAACACTTACCCATTAGATTTGTGTGAAAAACACTCAAAAAATCGCCAAAACCCGAGCTCTAGAAGTCAAAATATGTTAAAAATGGTGAAACACCGATTTTGGAAAACTTATATTCTGCTCACGTATTTTCTTCTGTGCGATCGCGGAAAACAATATGCGTTCACATAGAGAAACAATATCACTGGCCAAAGAAACATTCTATGCGATCGCGAGGAGAACAATGCAATCGCAAAAAAGGAAATTTGCTGCTGACCGACTTGCAATATGCGTTCGCGGCAGTGTGATTGCGAACGCGGAGAAGGGAATAATAGACTTCCACGATTTCGAGCGTACCTGTGCGATCGCAATGAAGGAAAACTGGGCGGGTCCAAACAATGCTATCCGATCGTTATTACCTCTATGCGATCGCATAGAAGGAAACCATAAGACAACAATCAGCAGCTCAAAAAATAGGGAAAATTGACCCGAACCCCATTCGACTCTCATCTGAGGCCCCCACGACCCCATCTAAATGCATGAACAAGTCTTATAACCTAACACGGACTCGCTCGAGGTTTGAAACCACATGAAACAACACTAAAACGATGAATTAAACAAAAAATCAATGAAATTCCTCAAAACATCTTTAAATATTAAATTTTGCATTTACGGTCTGAATCACATCTAATGAAGTATGTTTCTTACCAAACTTCACAGATATGGAAAAAATATTATGTCGAACTTGTACCAAGCTCCAAAACCATAATATGGGCCCGATACCACAGGTTTCACGTATAAGTTCATTTTCAAAAACCTCATTTATTTTCAGAAAATAATTTCTTTTAAAAATTCATTTCTCGGACTTGGGACCTCAGAATTCGTTTTCGGGCATACGCCCAAGTCCCATATTTACATACAGACCCTCCGTGACTGTTAAATCACGGGTCCGGGTCTATTTACAAATAACGTTAACCGAAGTCAACTTTATTCAAAATTTCTAATACAAAATTATTATTTTTATCAGTTTTCACATAAATGCTTCCCAGTAACACGCCCGGTCTGTGCACTCAGATCTAGGTGAGATAGAAGGAGTTTTTCACGACCTCAGAACACATAATTTGCTAGAAATATATGGGATGGCCTTTCAGGTAATCACAACAAGCTAAGAGTCATGATTCTCAAAACCAGAAAAAGGCAGTGAAAGCTTTTAAGGAATTTGATGATCGCATTGATCGAATCTCAGGCACAATGAACGCAAGCTTTTATTGCATCAAAGAAGCTATCTGCAATACTCTTACCTATTTCCATCATTGATGTGACGACCCGATCGTTCGTCTTAAGAATTAACGCCCCGATCCCCTATTAACTGTTTCCCCAAGTCTATTTCTGCTAACTTAAATTGCCAGGATGTTTGGTTTTGAGTTTCAGAGAGTTTTGGGACACTTACTCCCTCAATGAGAGCTCAAGTGTTGGAAAGTTGCATGTAGTCAGAACAGTGTGAAGACGACTTCAGAATGTAAATCCGGTGGTTCCGTTAGCTCTATTAGGTGATTTCGGGGTTAGGAGCATGTTCAGAATGCATTTTGGAAGTCCGTAGCTTATTTAGGATTAAAATGACAAAGTTTTAATTTTTGAAGTTTCTAGTCCGATAGTGAGTCTTTTATCCGAAGGTTGGAATGGAATTATGGAAGTCGCAGTAGTTCCGTCATGTCAATTGGGATGTGTGTGAAAAATTTGAGGTCATTCGGATGAGGTTAGACGTGTTTCGATGTCGGATGTGAATTCTAGAATTTTCCTATGTTTATAGGCTTGAAACTATGCATAATTGATGATTTTGATGTTATGAGACATGTTTTTTTAGGGCTCAACCTACTTCGAATAAGGTATTAGGGTCGGTTGGTGGTTTTGGTTGAGGTCCCAGGGGCCTCGGGGTTGTTTCGGATGCTTAACGGGAGAAATTGGGACTTATCAAATGGTTGAACCAGACCTCTTCTGATGTTTTCGCACCTGCGAAGGTTCTCCCGCAGGTGCAGACTCGCAGGCACGATAGGGTTGATCGCAAGTGCGATGGCGAGGGATTTGGCCAGGGGTCGGAGGTGCGACCTGGGTTCTGCAGGTGCGGAACCGCAGGTGTGACCAAACGACCGCAGGTGCAGCCCCAGTGGATTTAAGTGAATTCCGCACCTGCGATGCTTTTACCGCAAGTGCGGTGATCGGGACCGCAGGTGCGAGATCCCTGTGTGTTTATTCCAAAAATTCGAGGGTTTGTTTCATAAGTCTATAAATCGTTTGAGAGCTCTGGCATTGGTGATTTTTAGTGGGTTTTGAAGAGAAGGATCATAGGTAACGTTTTCTAATCCTAATTCATTGTCAGACCATTAATCCCCGTTGTTTTCTTTAGTTTAATTATCAAAAAATGGGGTAAAAACCATGGGAAATTGATGAAACTTTCCCATACTGGAATTCTGAGAATTTAAGGGATTTTTGGCATCAGATTTCGATTGTTTATGGTCGAGTGAGTTCGTGAGTGAATGGGTGTCCGAAAAATATAGATTTTATCTGATTCTAAGACGTGGGCTGGAGGGGAATTTTTGTCATTTAAATAGTAGAATCAGTTCCTTGAGATGTTTTTTACGATATGTAGTTTAATTGTATAGATTTGGGCCATTTGGAGTCAGATACTCGTTGCAAACGTGTGGTTTCGAGTTGAATTTGAGCCAGTTCGAGGTAACTGGCTTGTCTAAGCTTGTGTGGGGGACCTTTACCCTTAGGTGTGATAATTGGTAATTGAATTCCTCGTACGTGAGGTGACGAGCGCGTACTTAGATCCCCCTGCACATTTACTTTGGGACTGCGGGTTTGATTCCCGATAGATACCCCTGGATATTTAATTTCGGACTGCGGGTTCGATTCCCGATAGATCCCCTGCACATATAATGGACTACGGGACGGTATCCCGGGAGATCCATTGGATATACATATGATGGAATACGGGACGGTAGCCCGGGAGATCCATTGGACAGTTGAGAAGAGGACTACAGGACGGTATTGCCATGTTTGACTTGTCTTATTTCACTGATGTACTCATTATTACTGCATGTTTTCATACTGTAAATTTCTATTATATTGTTTAACCTCAGTCGGGCCCTGACCTTCCTTGTCACTACCCGACCGAGGTTAGGCTTGGCACTTACTGAGTACCGCTATGGTTTAATCATGCCCCTTCTGCGAATGTTTTTCATGTGCAGATCCAGGTACCTCCACCTAGGCGCACTATCCCCGAGGTTGAGAGATCTAGCAGAGACTTCGAGGTACATCTGTCGCGTCCGCAGACCAGGAGTGTCAATCTTATTCCAGCTTTACTGGAAAGATTTGCCTTCCTTATAGTTGTTTAGACATTCTGGAGTTAGAGCCGTGTATTACATTTCTGTTAGCCTGTGTTTCCCATGAGTTTCCTGGTTTTGGGGTGACATTGTAGACTTCCGCATTATTTTTGAGTGGTGTATGCCGAGCGGCATTTATATACACTATTTCTTTTAGGTTGTTCAGTTTTTACTTAATTATTCCGCAAGTTATGTTGTTTTTTTTCGCATTGTTAGGCTTACCTAGTTATAGGGACTAGGTTCCATCACGACATGTTCACGGAGGGCGAACTAGGGTCGTGACAAGTTGGTATCAGAGCTCTAGGTTCATAGAAGTCACATGACATACGTCGGTTTATTACAGTCTCGCTGATCGGTATGGAGACGTCTGTAGTTATCTACGAGAGGCTATATAACTTCTTAGGAAAAATATTTACTTCATTTGATTTCCTTGTCGTGCAATATTTTTGACATCAATTCTAATTCTATGTTTTATATTCTCTCACGTATGATCCTCCGGTATTCAGTGGTCTAGAATCAGACGATGTCTTTGAGTTTCTAGAGGAATGCCACCGTATTCATCGCACTATGGGCATATCCGGATCTAGTGGGGTTTCCTTTACTACCTTCCAGCTTCGCGGAGCCGCCTATGATTTTTGGGACACTTATGAGTTAGATAGTCCAGACAACGCTGCTTCACTGACCTGGACCCAACTCTTAGATATGTTCCTGAGAGAGTTTGTTCCTCAGGGCCTCAGGATGCTATGACAGTTTCAGAGTATGTTATCCATTACACCAGATTGGCTAGGCATGCCCCGACTTTGCTTGCTACGGTCCGTGAGAGGGTTCGCCGGTTCATCGAGGGTCTTATCCCACCCATCAGATCTTGCATGGCTCTAGAGTTGGAGATGGACATTCCTTATCAGAAGGTAGTGACCATTTCTAGGAGGACCAAGGGTATGCTCGCTAGGAAGCGAGAGGAGAGAGAGGCCAAGAGGTCTCGAGAGTCGGGCTACTACTTTGTCACAGAGATGCATCAGTTCTATTTGATCCAGGCTCCACAGATTCTTATGTGTCTTCTTATTTTGCTCCGCATTTTGGGTATAGCCCGAGATTCTTGGAGTTCTCCTATTTTTGTTTCTACTCCTGTTGGAGATACTCTTGTTGTGGACCGCGTTTATCGGTCGTGTTTGGTTACTATTCGTGGTTTTCTAGTGCGGATTTATTGTTACTCGAAGTGGTGGATTTTGATATTATCTTGGGCATGGACTGGTTGTTGCCCGATTATGCTATTCTTGATTGTCACGCCAAGACCGTGATGCTGGCTATGCCAGGTATTCCGCGTGTTGAGTGGAGTGGTACCTTAGATCGCACTCTCAGTAGAGTTATCTCTTTCCATAAAGCTCAGTGTATGGTTGAGAAAGGGTGTGCCGCATATTTAGCTTATGTGAGATATGTCATTGTTGATACCCGTTATGTTGATTCAGTTCTAGAGGTAAGGGATTATCCCGATGTGTTTCCAGATGATCTTCCGGGCATGCTTCCCGATAGAGACATTGATTTGTTGCCGCGCACTCAGCCCATTTCCATTCATCCTACCGTATGGCTCCTCCTGAGTTGAAGGATTTGAAGGATCGGTTAAAAGAATTTCTTGATAAGGGTTTTATTCGACCTAGTGTTTCACCTTGGGGTGCTCATGTCTTGTTTGTGAAGAAAAATGATGGTTCTATGCGCATGTGTATTGATTATCGCCAGTTGAACAGGGTTACAGTGAAGAATCATTATCCCTTGCCTCGTATTGATGATCTATTTGACCAGCTTCAAGGTGCACAAGTATTTTCTAAGATTGATTTTCGCTCAGGTTACCATCAGTTGAAGATTCAGGTGCCAGATATCCCGAAGACTGCCTTCAGGACTCGGTATGTGCATTACGAGTTTCTAGTTATGTCATTTGGGATGACTAATGCCCCAACAACATTTATGCATTTGATGCACAGTGTGTTCATGCCACATCTCGACTCGTTCGTCATTGTTTTCATCAATGATATTCTTGTTTACTCCCAGAGTCGGGAAGATCATGAGCAACACTTGAGGGCAGTACTTCAGACCCTGAGAAAGAAGAAGTTGTATGCAAAGTCCTCATAATGTGAGTTCCGATTGAGTTCTGTGGCATTCTTAGGCCACGTAGTATCGAGTGAGGGCATTCAGGTGGATCCAAAAAAGGTAGAGGCCGTGCAGAGTTGGCCCAGGCCGTCCTCAGTTATAGAGATTTGTAGTTTACTTGGCTTGGTGGGCCTGTCATTTTGTGGAGGGATTTTCATCGATTGCGGCCCCCATTACTAGATTGACCTAGAAGGGTGCTCTATTTCAGCGGACAAAGGAGTGTGAGGCGAGATTTCAGAAGCTCAAGACACTTTGACTACAGCCCCAATCTTGATATTGCCTATTGGTTCGGGGTCTTATACAGTTTATTGTGATGCCTCGCGAGTCGGCCTTGGAGCGGTGTTGATGCAGGACGGTAGGGTGATTGCCTACGCGTCCAGACAGTTGAAGATACATCAGAAGAATTACCCTGTCCATGACCTTGAGTTAGTTGCCATTGTTCATGCCTTGAAGATCTGGCGTCATTATTTGTACGGTGTCCCTTGTGAGATTATACTGACCGCTGGAGTTTGCAGCACATATTAAGGCAAAAGGATCTAAATTTGCGCCAACGTAGATGGTTAGAGTTTCTAAAAGACTATTACATCACTATATTATACCACCCCGGGGAAGGCCAATGTGGTGGCCGACGCCTTGAGTCGTTGGGCGGAGAGTTTGGGGAGTTTGGCATACCTTCATGCAGCTGAGAGGCCTCTAGCCTTAAATGTTCTGTCCTTAGCCAGTCAGTTCGTGAGATTGGATCTTTCTGATCCTTGCCGGGTATTAGCTTGTGTGGTTGCTCGGTCTTCCCTCCATGATCGTATCAGAGAGCGCTAGTATGATGATCCCCACATTTTAGTTCTCCAGGATAGACTACAGCGGGGTGATACCAGAGATGTGACTATAGGAGAGGATGGGGGGATGAGGATGCAGGGCCGTATCTGTGTGCCCAACGTAGATGGGTACCACGAAGATGTACCAGGATCTGAGACAGCACTATTGGTGGCGAAGAATGAAGAAGGATATAGCAGAGTTTGTAGCCAAGTGTCTCAGCTGTCAGCAGGTCAAGTGTGAGCATCAGAGATCGGGAGGGTTACTTGAGCAGATTGAGCTTCCAGAGTGGAAGTGGGAGCAGATCACCATAGACTTTGTGGTTGGACTTCCTTGAAATTTTAGGAAGCATGATGCTATTTGGGTGATTGTCGATCAGCTGACCAAATCAGCCTATTTCATTCTGGTACTGACTACGTATTCATTTGAGCGGTTGGCGGAGATTTATGTTCGGGAGATCCTTCATCTACATGGTATTCCAGTTTCTATTATTTAGAAAAGCACGCCTACTTGCCCTAAATTGCCTATTTGCTTAAGTTGCTTTAATTGTACTACGTGAAGCATGTTAGGCTAGAACTACTTGTTGCCTTGTATTTTTGCACTCTATTTCTGAATATCTTCTTGTTGTGGCTGCTTATTTACATTGGGACTACGGATGTGGGATTCCGATAGCCCCCCCCCCCCCTTTTTGTTTGTTTACTTTGGGACTGCGGGTTAGATTCTCGATAGATCCCCCTGCGCATTTACTTTGGGACTGCGGGTTAGATTCCAGATAGATCCCCCTGCATATTTACTTTCGGACTGCAGGTTCTATTCCCGATAGATCCCCCTGCACATATGATGGACTACGGGATGGTATCCCGGGAGATCCTTCGGATATACATATGATGGACTACGGGACGGTATCCTGGGAGATCCATTGGATAGTTGAAAAGAGGACTACATGATGGTATCCTGGGAGATCCTTATTGTTGCCATTGTTATTGTGCTGTACATATTCCGTGTTTACTCTGTTCTTGTGTTGTTTTTTTTTATTGCCTTGTTTGACCTGTCTTATTTCACTGATGTACTCATTATTACTGCATGTTTTCATACTGTAAATTTCTATTATATTGTTTAACCTCAGTCGGGCCCTGACCTTCCTCGTCACTACCCGAACGAGGTTAGGCTTGGCACTTATTGATTACCATTGTGGTGTACTCATTCCCCTTTAGCGCATGTTTTTCATGTGCAGATCCAGGTACCTCCACCCAGGTGCACTATCCCCGAGGTTGAGAGATCTAGCAGAGACGTCGAGGTATATCTGTCGCGTCCGCAGACCAGGAGTCTCAATCTTATTCCAGCTTTAGTGGAAAGCTTTTCCTTCCTTACAGTTGTTTAGACATTCTGGAGTTAGAGGCGTGTATTACATTTCTGTTAGCCTGTGTTTCCCATGAGTTCCGGGTTTTGGGGTGATACTGTAGACTTCCGCATTATTTTTGAGTGTTATATGCCCAGCGGCATTTATATACAGTCTTTCTTTTAGATTGTTCAGTTTTTACTTTATTATTCCGCAAGTTATGTTGTTTTTTCTCCGCATTGTTAGGCTTACTTAGTTATAGGGACTAGGTGCCATCACGACATATTCACGGAGGGCGAACTGGGGTCGTGACAAGTTGGTATCAGAGCTCTAGGTTCATAAGAGTCACAGAACACAGGCCGGTTTATTAGAGTCTTGTTGATCGATACGGAGACGTCGGTACTTATTTATGAGAGGCTATATAACTGTTTAGGAAAAATCTTTACTTCATTTGATTCCTTGTCGTGCAATATTTTTGACATCAATTCTAAATTTCTGTCTTCTATTCTCTCACAGATGGTGAGGACATGTGCTACTCAGGACGAGCAGGCACTCGTGCCCCCTACTGCAGCCGTCAGAGGCCGGGACCGAGGTAGAGGCCAAGGACGCGCACGTGGTGCAGCGAGAGCACCTGCGCGAGTTGCCGCCTAGGTACCACCAGCAGATCCAGCCGAAGTCCAGGAATCTAACACGCCTACTGCCACTACTACTCCAGCCCTTAAGGAGACGTTAGCTCAGTTCATGTCTATGTACACCACTCTGGCTCATGAAGGGTTGCTTCCCTTTGCTGCAGCCACATCCCAGGCCGGGGGAGGAGCACAGACTCCCGCTGCCCACACTCCTGAGTAGCGAGTGCATGTGAAGCAGGTCCCAGAGATCATTTCTGCACCTCCCATAATGCCAGTTCAGCCCGAGGATGGGTCAACTGCTTCATAGGACGAGCAGCGGAGACTTGAGAGGCTTAAGAAGTATGATCCTCCGGTATTCAGTGGCCTAGCATCAGACGATGTCTTGGAGTTTCTAGAGGAGTGCCACCGTATTCATCGCACTATGGGCATAGCAAGATCTAATGGGGTTTCCTTTACTACCTTCTAGCTTCGCAGAGCCGCCTATGATTGGTGGCTCACTTATGAGTTAGATAGTCCAGACGAGGCTGCTTCACTGACATGGCGCACAGAGTTTGAGCATTTGCGCCAGGGTGCTATGACAGTTTCAGAGTATGCTATCCGTTACACCAGATTGGCTAGGCATGCACCGGCTTTGGTTGCTACGGTCCGCGAGAAGGTTTTCCAGTTCATCCAGGGTCTTATCCGACCCATCAGATCTAGCATGGCTCGAGAGCTGGAGAGGACATTCCTTATCAGCAGGTAGTGAGCATTGCTAGGAGGATCGAGGATATGCTCGCTAGGGAGCGAGAGGAGAGAGAGGCCAAGAGGTCTCGAGAGTCGGGCCACTACTCTGGTGCCCGTACCCTATCAGCAGGTCGACATGGTAGGGGTTATATGGTCCGCCCCGTTCATTCAGCCCTTCCAGTAGCTAGCGGTACCCCAGCTCCGCCCAGGCCTCAGGAGCCTTACTATGCACCTCCAGTTTCTAGCGCGCCTCCTGCACGCGGTACTTTCAGAGGTCAGTCTAGCAGACCTGGCCCTAGCCAGTCATAGCCACCATGTCCTCCCAGAGCTTGTTTCGAGTGTGGCGATACACGCCATATGGTTAGGGACTGCCTCAGACTTAGTAGGAGTGCATCTTCATAGACTTTTCAGCCACAACGTGCTCAGTAGAGTTCTCAGGCCATGATCACAGCTCCACCTGCTACCCCATCTACCCAGCCAGCTAGGGGCGGAGGTCGGGGAGGTAGAGGTCGCCCTCGAGGGGGGGCTAGGCAAGATATTATGCTATTCCTGCTCGTACCGAGGTTGTTTCCTCCGATTTTGGCATTATAGGTATTATACTGGTTTGTCATAGAGATGCATCGGTTCTATTCGATCCAGGCTATACGGATTCTTGTGTGTCTTCTTATTTTGCTCCGCATTTGGGTATAGCCCGAGATTCTTTGAGTTCTCCTATTTTTTTTTCTACTCCTGTGGGAGATTCTCTTGTTGTGGACAGCATTTATCGGTCGTGTTTGGTTACTATTCGTGGTTTTGAGACCAGTGCGGATTTATTGTTACTCGATATGGTGGATTTTGATATTATCTTGGGCATGGACTGGTTGTCGGCCCATTATGCTATTCTGGATTGTCACGCCAAGATCGTGACGCTGGCTATGCCAGGCATTCCGCGTGTTGAGTGGTGTGGTACCTTAGATCACACTCCTATTAGAGTTATCTATTTCCTTAAAGCTCATTGTATGGTTGAGAAGGGGTGTGCTGCGTATTTAGTTTATGTCAGAGATGTCAGTGTTGATACCCTTTCTATTGATTCAGTTCCAATGGTACGAGATTATCCCGATGTGTTTCCAGCTGACCTTCTGGGCGTGCCGCCCGATAGAGACATTGATTTTTGCATTGATGTTTTTTCGGGAACTCATCCCATTTCCATTCCTCCGTACCGTATGGCTCCTCCTGAGTTGAAGGATCAGTTACAAGAATTACAGTATAAGGCTTTTGTTCGACTCAGTGTGTCACCTTGGGGTGCTCCTATCTTGTTTGTGAAGAAAAATGATGGTTCTATGCGCATGTGTATTGATTATCGCTAGTTGAACAGGGTTACAGTGAAGAACCGTTATCCCTTGCCTCGTATTGATGATCTATTTGACCAGCTTCAGGGTGCACATGTATTTTCTAAGATTTATTTGCGCTCAGGTTACCATCAGTTGAAGATTCGGGAGCCAGATATCCCGAAGACTGCCTTCAGGACTCGGTATGTCCATTATGAGTTTCTAGTTATGTCATTTGGGCTGACTAATGCCCCAATAGCATTTATGCATTTGATGCACAGTGTGTTCAGGCAATATCTCGACTCGTTCGTCATTGTTTTCATAGATGATATTCTTGTTTACTCCCAGAGTTGGGAAGATTATGAGCATCACCTGAGGGCAGTGCTTCAGACCCTGAGAGAGAAGAAGTTGTATGGAAAGTTCTCAAAATGTGAGTTCTGGTTGACTTCTGTGGAATTCTTAGGCCATGTAGTATCGAGTGAGGGCATTCGGGTGGATCCGAAGAAGGTAGAGATCGTGCGGAGTTGTCCCAGGCCA